>CAJHQP010011796.1:0-14136 GCA_905132765.1 Moricandia arvensis
ATTATATTTTTAAAAGATTCTCGCTATCTAAAATTTTGGCTAATGGAACTATAATCTTTGTGTCTCCATCCTAATCACCTTTTTCACAACTGAAATTTTGAGAGCTATTTTTTTAGATTACCTCCCCATTCAATTTTTCTTTCAAAAACAAAACGGTCATAAGTTTTTTCGGTCAAAAGATTGGGGAGTTGGGCCACTCGGGGCCGGAGAGTTTTAAGAATTGTTCACTGTAGGATTAAATTTTTTTCCCAAATTATTAATTTATCAATTTTCTACCAGTTTTAAATATAAGGAGCCATTTAGGCCAAAATTAATCATGATTTCAACATAATGGAAACTCATCTTCAATGGGTCCTTATATATATTAGTTTCATATAATTAAAAATGTATAAAATAAACTTTAAATTCTATAAATAATTGGATACTTAATAATATTGATTAGAAACATACACTTTTGAATCTATTCTCAATTTCTGTTACTATTTTGTACACTATTAATAATATTTATTACCTAGAAATTTTATATTAAGGCAAATCTCTCAAATAGTATTTTAATTTTTTTTCACAAAATAGTCTTTAAGAAAAAAATGACTGAAATAGACTTTTTTATTATTTTGAAATTTTTAATATTTTTTTAGTTTTAAGCCTCACCTCCAAAACTCCACCCCATAACTCTAAACCCTAAGTCTAATTAGATAACTCAAGAAGTATAAGTGCATACTTAAGCCATTTAATAAATATATTTTGATCATTTTCTCTTTGATGACTACTTTGGTGACAAAAACTTTTTAGATCTATCTTATCGTATACCCTTCTTTTTATATTATACAAGGTGAATTTTATGTTGTTACTAAATGTATTAAAAAACCTTTAAAATTGTAACTATCTATATTATTAAAAATTGATGTTGTATGAATTAATAAGAAACATACAAAAACAGTAAAAAATTGATAATTATAAGCAGTACATAAACTGAATTTTGTAAGTAACAACTAGGCTGCAGAATACAAAATGATTCTTTGGGCCATACTAATTCAGCCCATTAGGTTCTGTTATGTTTTTCCGGGAAAGAAACAAACCTCTCATTATTCACATTCGGCGACTTTTATTTCATTGAAAACATAGGAGATCAAGTCACTTTTATCTCTATTTCTCACCGTTTCGTCAGACATAAAGATGATTCTTTATGTATTTCGATCTAATCTGAATAAATTCTTGAAGATCGTCTCTAAATAAAGCTTATTTACAAAGGTTGGTTTTTTACTTTATTTTACAATCGATTTATATTTATCGATGATTTTAGGGTTTTTTGTGGGATATTCACAGAGTTGATCTAAATCATGTAAATCGAGTGCGCGGGTCAAGCTTAGTGAGCTCATGTTGATTCTATATAGGCAGAATCGACATGCAACATCATCAATATGTGTTCTCGAAAAGCTTACCTCCTAACAAACTTTTAGAGGAGAAGATGAACTGAGAATTTATAAATATGATCGGATATATTCACAATCGACATAGAAAGGTTATTTTTAATTATGTATTTTAATTTCAAGACTTTTAACTTAGCTTATAACTGATAGAAATTCTAAAGTTCTGGAGATAACTGGAGCAATAACAAAAACCAATCAAGATAAAGAGGGAGAAGGAGAAATAGTTGATATAAAAATTGCTCGTAAAAGTGAACTCAGAGTAAAGATCTTTGTCAACCAGTAATTTCCTTTAATATTCACTGGAAATATTACGAATGAAATTGAACTAACTACGATTTTCAAATGTTTTAACAATGGCGCAAGGGACCCTTAGAAGAAATCAAAATGATGCCTAATATCATAACGACAATGACCAACAAACTGTTTGTATGTTAGGTATATAAATTCAAATATTTGGTTTATAATTATTTTCTGAACCTCTTACACATGTTTGTTTTAATACGAATCAGAATAGTGCATACAAACACAGAAACGATTTGCCAATTGACTAAAAACATGAGAAAGATGACTGCATTCTAGTCAAGTAACTGTGCAGGTTATTCTTTCAAGTTTTATGTATATTTCACTAATTTTATTAACACTTTGCGGTTATATATTATTGTTTTATATTATCTACCATATTTTACTTTAGGACTATGTAATTGATAGATAGTAATTACTGGAGCTGATAAGGATAAATAGCAGGTTTTTCTCCCGTGACGATAGAATCTGATCGTTGTAATTCACAAGGTAAACTGTCTTTCCTGGTATAATATAGATGATAAATGAAACATGGATTTGTACTCTTAAATTTCAGTTTAATCCATATGCATACTATATACGTGTTTCGCTAAACTTAAATCATATTACATAGAAATCTTTGATCAAGTTCGTAGCTAATAATTATCTCCGATAGCAAACTATCATCATGCTAGTGCATTGTTTCACAACCTTTTTTTTTTACATTTCAGTAGTTTATAACGATTTTCAATTTTCCTTATTTAGGAAAATATTAGAGTCTACTAATCCATTATCGGTGAGTCACAAGAACAAAACCGAGAAGCCAAACATCATTACCAAAACACGGTTAATAATACACTTTCTTCTTGTGTACTACTGAAATAAACACATTATTCATTGATAAGAAGAGATCAATTTAGAGTCATAAGATTAGAATTAAGATTGAACCATTTCCTTATAATTTTTTTTGGCTTGTCATTGATGCTTGCATTTCTCGATAGACATGAATGGTTTTGTTTGATCTTCATATTGGAAGATGATAGTATAATAATTAAAAAAAAATGAATTATTAAAAAAAAGTAGTTCACTTTAATTCCCAATGTTGGTAAAACGAACTAATGAAATGAGACTTTATTATTTAGAAAAAGAGAATCCATGTCCTTGCTGCTAAAAATCTGCAATGGTCAAATAATGTATTAGACAAAAAGATATGGTTTGTGGGAAATATAACCAAATAAAATTTACTTCCAAGCGATATACCTTATCACTCATTCTCTTCAAGGTTGTTAAAAACCTCTTTGAATACAACATTCATAGTTTTTCTTTGAGGTTTACAATCTTTGCCAACAATCAAAATTTTCAAATCTTTCTTAGAAATCACCCTAGAAACATACGTAAAGCTGTCCATGTGAAAACACAGGTCTCGGTACAAAGAGACCAACTTGGGATAATGATTGACATTGGCTTTTGTTTATTGTTATTGTAAAAGCCACAGCCAAAGGCAATTGTCTTCTGCGCATTTTAAACGGTAATTCTGGTGTCTGATGGTGTTATCAACAATCTTGGAATATCAACTATTTCTCAACCTTTTCTCCAGTTATGATCCTAGATTGAACCATAAAATCCATTAGCTGAGTGATTTGCATTCTCGTCCCATTCATTAAACCTGATATAGGTTTATGTTTCTCAATACCATAACAAGAACAACCAACCTTTAGTCTAGACTATGGTTAGGTAAACCAGGAACCTTAATAGTGTTAAGAAAATCAGGAATGAGTGCTTCATTGTTTTACGGAACTTGTATCAGTAGAACAAATACTACAGCACTGAGATAAACTTTTTCTTCACCTGATAAACAAAAATAAACATTGCTTAGTAAAATATAGGAAGAACATCAAGTAAGTGTCATCAAAATATGAACAATATAGATTTACCATCTAGCTTATCCAACATGTATTCATTAATCATGTTGACATCCTCATAGTTGGACATAGAATAGCTCTCTCTTGAAAAAACTTTGCCTCTTGTTTTTATGTAATGAAGTAGGATTGCAATAAATAGCTTTGCTGATTGCTTCTATAGGATCATGTGAGCCGGTTATCAGAAATTCAGAGGGAATATCAATTTATGCTTCGCCATCGTTAGGTTCTTAAAGTTTTCCTTCCCCAACTTTTAATATCCACTCTGAAAAGTCCTTCAGATCCTTGACTCTTCAATTGACAAACCACCAAATAACAATCGCATGTTCTTTGTGAGGGTGAAAACTTTGCAGTGCTCCCAAAGATATGAAGAATTGAGTGCCGCGAGTACATTGCAGCCCTATTACCTCCATTTATAACAGGGAGGACTTGCCTAAAATCACCACCAAAAACAACAACCTTTCCACCAAAGGCTTGTGATCATGCTTCCAAACAATATCAGCTAAATTTCTACCCAAAGCTTCAAAACAATGCTTGCTCATCATGGGTGCTTCATCCCATATAATGAGTGATGATGCTTTCACTAAGTTAGCTTGATCAGTTCCATGCTTCATTGTACACGAAGAAAACTCATCTTGATTAAGCGGAATACCAAATCTTGAATGGGATGTCCTACCACCTTGCAACAACAGCGAAGCACTGCCACTTGATGCAACGGTTAGAACGATATCTCCTCGACATCTAATAGCTGCGCTAAGTAATTTTCAGAGGAAATTTTTCCCAGTTCCACCAAATACATAAACAAAAAACATCCCATCATTTCCTTCATTCACAGCATAAAGGATCTGATCATGTATTTTCCTTTGCTCATCTGTCATCTTTGGAGTATCTCTATCAAGAGTTTCTAACAATGATTCACTAGAGTACCTGCGCTCATCCAATATCAATACATTAGAATCATGACTACTTGTCTTTGGTGGCTTTGGCATAGTAGGAAACTTTGATAGAGAAGTGCCACTACATCTCAAAATAATATCAATCTCTTGTAAATCACACTTCTTTTTCTCCTCGTCATTCAAAATTAATCCTAAAGAAAATAAAATAAAGCAAGACTATAAATACGAAGATGTCATATTACTAACAATCATAGTAGTGTTTGACTATATAATGATAACGGCCAAATTAATTCCTAACATGGTCTACTGAAATATCGTCTTTTGCTATGCTCAATATCTTCAGAATAATCTCCCAAGTGTTTTCCCATACAGTCTTCGGTATAGATAAACTACTACTCATAAGCATGATAACAAACAATTGACGTAGAACACTTGCTGAGCTTTCATAACTTCTCCTTACTAAATCATCAATGTAATCCTGGTCATCATCTAATAACCCACGAGCAAAAACATGTTTCTTTGTAGCCAGGATAAAGAACACCTATATAAGTTTTAATGTCATCGTAACTGGTAGGACCTACGACAACGTTCAACAGAACACATAAAAAATAAGCATCTTCTTGTTTCCATGGCAAAAATTCATCCTTTCTAGGCTAGAACCTCTTTTTCGTCTTTTGAACTTCTTGCTTCTTTGGTCATAAGTAAATAAGTTTGGTATCTGGGCATATGTCAAGGTTTTCGCAAGGGAATCGATTTTACACAACTCAAACCATGCTAAAAACATTGTATTCTCAATGAGCTTACGAGATACCACGACTTTTAGTTTATCTTTCCCTTTGAAAGTAACAATTCGGGTAGATGAAAACTAAGCTTCTCAACTGCAGTAGATCGATAATGAATAAGAAATTTGAAGATTCTCCATGATGATTCACAAGAAGAAAGGTATCTGTACATGAAATTAGCCAATGTTAAATACTATATCATACGCAAGAATATGTAAAGATGGCTAACATACACCTTTTCTAACATGCAGTCAAAAAAGTTCTTCAATTCGTTTCTTTTCTTGTCCATCTTATCCGAAGTAAGATCTACGTTTCCCAACTCACTTGCAACTATGTGATCTGGAGGTTCCACAACAACTGTCACCCGGTCTTGTCCTTTGTTTATGTACTTAAATAAGTACTTAATAGAACAAGTTTGGTTGCACCATTCCACATTTATGTGAGATCGATAACGGAGAGATAGTCTCTTGTTATAGGGAATAACATATCGATTGTCACATCTCATTCTGTTCTTGATGACAAAATTTTCTGACTGTTCACGCCTTCTGTAAATTTGAAATCCTTCTTTATTAATTGTGGTCGTCTTTGCAAAATATTTAGGATATCCCTTCGAGCAAATGCCATTCTCCATACATGGCGATTTCATATTAGCTGCTCCACATGGGCCATGAATCATCATATCCTTTATGACCTCAAAAAGTTATGGTTCTTCCAGTTTGTTGGGAATCTACGAAGAAATAATCTTGTCAATGTCATCTATTGTAGGGAGCTTAGACCTTGGATGCATGAATAAGAGAATGTGAGCATGTGGTAGACCACGTTTCTAAAATTCAATTGTGTACATAGCTGTATCACAGAAAACAATGAAATAAATTTGTGAGATGATTCAAAATTAACACTATATTGAATTGAAAGCTAAAAAAATAAGGTCCTCAAATTGCTAACTTACATGAAACTGTCTCTCCGAGAATATTTTTTCTGGTTAAATCATCCATCAATGAATCAAGTTTCATCTTGAAGATCTTACAACAAATCTCAGGTTTATCTTCAGCCTTTAGGTTCCGAGCTTCTACATATCTTGTGATCTCTGGCCATTTCGGATTACATGTGGAAGTGATGAAAAGATTGGAAATCCGAAATGCTTGCATATGGTCATAGCATCCAAGTAACTGTTTTTTCATATACCTAGGGCTCCCTGTGAAAGAAGCTGGTAAAGTAAATTCTGATCCTAGCTCAGCCATATCGATCTTTCCTGCATTCACAGACTCTTTACTAGAATCATAACTATTCAGATTGCAATGAAGGTTGATTTAGCTTCAGATACCGTAAGCGATTAGACTTTATTGTTGTGTATGCATCCACAAAAAACTGCTGAAATAGTCTTCTTGCACGTAGGAGCGAATGAGACTCATTCTTACGTTCATGTAGACGAAAAGCAAAGAATTGCCTCATACTTATATTAGGCTTCTTCTGCTTTTTTGGAATCTTTGTTGCACCTTTCTTAATACCAAGTCGGAAACCATCTTCTCCGTAAGTAAACAAAAGATGATATTGAAGTGCACTATAGGAAGCATGAATCTCGTTTATCCTAAAAAGGGCTCCTGATTTTTTCTGTAAGACAATATCTCCTTTATCCATGTCGAGATTAAAATCTCCAGGAATAAGTGCAGCTACTTCAGAGACTGTGGGATGTGTTATATGTCCTTCCATCCTTTTCTCGATCACTAACAATCCTCATATGAAATGAGTCTTCTGGATCTTTATTAAATTGATCTCTTGCTGATCTAAATGTTTTAACATATGGATTGACATCATTCAACATCTTCATCATAATCTCAATGAATTCTTTCCTCAAATTATCTTTCTACTTGGTTTGTAGCTTTGTTTAAGCAGAGCTGCAAATATAATTTCAGGAGAATAATCTGGTTAGAGGTATTAGAATATAGTAGTGATTCCATTAATTGAAAGTAATTATAAATCCAAAGAATTAACTTAGACATTTTGCTCTGTTTTCAACTTCAGTCTCTGTATCGACTATGTATAGTTGTACAAAATTTGCTTCATTTCCATCAGGTGGACTTAGATTTCTCATCAAGTGATAATTTTCTCCTTTTAGTTGAAACATAGATGGATCTTTACCCTTTTTAACAGATCTATATCTACTTTTCACCAAGAGAAGTGAATGAAAAGACCATATTATAAGGTCTTAAAATTTTCTGGAAGTGCTTACTTAGCGGATCATCACCTTCCATTAGCTTTTTTAGAACCATTGGTGGTTCTTTTAATAAAGGCAATTGGACTTGGCCTTGCATACAACATAGTAAGAATGTTGGATTATCTGCATTTCTACACTTTTTAGCCGTTCTCCATACCACATATAGCCCCACAATGAGAACATGTGAATTTTTGGATCACCTTCATCAATATATTCTGATGAAAATAAAACACAAGAAAAAATATTAGCTGAGTTGTGTCATAACCAGAGAGTACTGAGATGTTTGGATGCAGATTGAAAACATGTTAATATTAATTACCATCTTCTATTTGAGCTCTTTTAGATTGCTTAGTAGACTTCTGAACACTAAAAGCTCGTTTGGAATTAGATCCTATATTTGTGATCTCTTTATGTTTAGGATTTAGAACTGGATCCTTAGCAACATCTATGTCGACTCTTCCATCTTCGGAATCAAACTCTCTTGAGAACAACTGTCAAACTCTTGATGTCCAGTATTATCAGTTTGTCCTGCAAATGTATGAACTTATATGTTATAAATTTAGAATTCCAGGATCTATATATATAGAGTAAAAAAATTCAAACTTTCTAATAAATCATCTTACAATAATGCATCGATTTGCCTGTCTACGTCATTCGGTGATGGATTGAAAGTTAGGAAATGGTGTAAATGGATTTGCATTTCCAAATGATTTAGAAATATTGGTGTTATCTTTCAAAATATCAGATTTATAGAACCTTTGTCTTCTTACAACTCCAAAAATGATTTGAGTTGAAGCGTGTATTCTCCAAATCCCCTGCTAATCATTGAAGAAAACATAAATAATCAGATCAGAATACCGCCAGAAGATGTATAAATCTAATGTCATTAAGAATATTCCAGGTTCTGAAAAAACTTGATAAAGTTGCTAAGCAACTCCTTTGTGGTGGAGTATGTGAAATTTGATTTTTTATTACATCGAGACCTGGTCAAGTTATGCAAAAGAAATCACAGTTAGAACATGTAGGCCAATGAATATGTACTGTTTTGAATTAGAATTTCATGACTGACTTACCAAGGACACATATTCTTATATATCTAGGTGTTTGTGGTGTCAATATATCGATTTGCTGATACAATGTTCTTGTAGGGCCTGAAACTTTTCGGTTTTCAATTTCCTCAAACAATCTATAAAATATCGAGCTCAATGGAGTATCTTCATTGGAGATGGTATTTGACATTTTCTGATTTCGATTAGTGTTGACGTTTTAATCAGTGCAAGTCGATCTAATCACGCCATATGTCGTCTGATTTCCATTGCTTTGATTTTTTTTCCTTTTCATGGCTGCCCTAATACTTAAAATATACTAATTTGAAGAAGTAGTATTTTTCGAGTTATGTTCTTTGGTAGAGAAAACATGTATAATGGTGAGATGGTGCCAAGAGGAAATATTTAGTTAGCTAAAATTTAGGATTATTGTTATTATTTATAGGAATTAAATATAATTTTTTATATTTTCCCAATAGTCTAATATATTATCAAAGTAATAAATGATTAATGGTTTGTAGGTTTTTGGGCTGGTTAAACAGTAATAATTTAATAAATGTATGCGGCCTAAAATAAGTGTTTGGCTATGGTTATCTATATCAAAATTTCGAATAGCAAAACACGTTAGTATATAATATGTTCAATTTTATAAACTAAAGGTAGTCAAAATGTCTAGAACCCATATTGATTCATATCTTGTTTATTGCTTCCGTTCAGTTTGTGATATGTTATTATTCATCCATAGTTTGACGTTTTTTATTCTTTGTATTTGAAAACAGACATGTATGAGCTACAGAAAAAGCATACTAACAATATATACTCAATGTTGTTGGAAGTTCAGATAATTGTCCCATTTTATCTATAATGATACTAAATGTGTCTAAGAAAACAACGTGATCATTTCATTGAAAAATTTATTAATAATTAATGAACCAAATAAATAATAAAAGTCAAAACCAAATAAATCATTGTTGAAATAAATATAGGAAAACGAACAAACTGAATTAAAAAAAGTTGAAAACATAAAATAGGGGGTCTCGACATTGCAGCTTGCTTCTAGTATGTCTTAGACCTTTTCCATTTTGATCATTTTTGGTGCACAATTTCTTAGAAGTAGATGTTATGTCTCGTAGATCAACATCTTCCTCTTTGCGCTTTGAAAAGGGTGTTTAACAATCTTCAGAGGAATTAAGACTGTTAACTCCAACATCAATACCTAATACAATAGAAACATATAATATCTTTTTTAAATAAAGAGACAAACATATGAACATCAGTACATCTGTATAATAATTTATAACATACTACATCCACCAGAAGACATGGTAAATGAAGTTGTGCCTAACTCTGAAACTGGCTTAGAGTCAGTTGAGAGATTATGAAATTTTCACCAAAACAAACCTCTAAAACCAAAAATGTGTCTGCTCCATTTGCAACTTTGTCAGAGCATATAGAAAGTCCAAAAAAAAAGACTTTCCCACCAAACTAGAATATGTTTTGGCAAAATCTCTAGATCTTCAATTTAGGTTAGCGTTGGAAAATTTAAGTTAGTATATACAAAATGGAGGGTACATCCTACTAAACTCTTCGTTTAAAACTTACCGCTTCATAAGAGCCATCCCGTATATCAACAGCCTTCACACCAATAATGGACTTAACAGTCTCACCTAGCACCATTAACGTACATGTCTTGGTGTCATCTTTCACAACCAAATGAATTCTGAATCTAGGGAACAACATAAACAATAAAAAATTGTAGGATATAAGGGATAGTTAAAATCTACGTGCTAAAAAAAACTTATTGAATGCACTTACTTTGGTGATACATTAGTAACATTAGTACGCAACCATTCACAACAAAACTCAGGCTTGTCAGTTCAGGTCATCCTTCAATAATCTACTTTGGCAATCTTAAACACACGTTTGTTGCAACGGTTACAACCAAAGTAGAACCATGCCCAATCAATGTCAATTGCTTCTATAGTACATATGATTTTGCAATTCTTTACCTTCACATGTTTGCATAAAATTAACAAAACTTATGGTTACTAAGAAAAAATAGATAATATCAGATACTATATTGAAAGTTTTACCTGATTTGCGGCAATAATTTCAGCTATATGTTTGATCTCAATAGCATTCCAGTCATGTTCAAGTCTTTTATTTTCCTTCTTTCCATTCTTTTCTCATTGTTTGTCTCGACCAGAGCTAGAGAATTTTTATCTAACAGCATTTAAAAATAGAATCACATTATAGCACCACTCCAAATCTAGAGTATTAGACATATAAGATTCTTGCGGGTCAAATTGGTGAGTTATTTATTACCTTTGGGTAAAGTCCAATGCTTCCAGGATGGTTGGATTTAGGTACAAAACCGATGCATCAAAAGCGTTAGTGATCCAAACTTCTCCTAATAACACACACAATTACATTAGGATAAATCGAATAAATTGTGGCAGTAAAGAGTTGACTTTGCAAAATAACCACCTCTAAAGAAACTTTTTTTTTTTGAAACTCTGATCAAACAAACATTAGTTTGATCATTAACATCTTCAATAGAGGTTCAAGTTGTTCAGCATATTTTCCCAAAGACAACATGCAAGATCATTTCGTATGAAAATTATAGGCAAATTTGTTAGGTTCTGAATAATATAAAATGTGCTGGTATACACATAAAAACTCGACCGAGGTTCAACTTACTGAATGTCAATTAAGAGGAATTGAACCTTTTTGTCTTGTCCTCACACTTGCACGTTTTGAATAACACCAAATTCATGCACTTTTCCTATTACATGTGCCTAAATTAAGCAAACATGTAAAACCGTATTATTATATTGTCAGAAATAGTAAAGTTTATTAATAAAAAGCAATATATTGATAAAGATACTAGTTGAAATTAAGTATTACCTATAAAAAACTTGTCTTGCAAGTTCCATTATTTATTTCTTCGTAATTTGCAAGAGATAGAAATATCATATCATCATTTAAATAAGAACCAATTATCACAGTCTCATCTGAGATAGTCATTTTGTATTTATGTGTTGTCGCTCGATACTGACGCACCAGTAGCCGAGATGGAAACATTTTCAATGATTCGCCATTCTCTGATTGGTAGTTACGTTAAACTTGGTACATGTGAGCTCTTTTGCAAGTAGCATGGATTTTTTTATCCTAGTAAAACAAAGTTTGTCACGTTAGGAAAATAGCAAGAAGAAAGTCGTGATTGATACATAAACATTTTACGGACAAAAACTTACTATTTCATCGGCTAGAACCATTTCGAACGAATCTCCTCCAAACGATGTGTTTTGTTTCCATGCATGTAAGCATTTGACTTGAACACGCAGTTGTTTTTGTAAGGCCTGAGCTTTGTGAGAAGAGAGAACGATGAATTGCTTGCCATGTTTAGGTATTCTTTTGTTCGAATGATGAGATCTCAAGCATTAAGCATGGAATATATATATTGGTGAAGTCCCGTGTGGATAAGGTTAATAAGAAATCTTTAAAAAAGATTTTTGTAATTGTGATTTGAAATCATGGAAAACATAATATACATTTTGAAAGATTTGATAATAAATCGTTTTCCTCATTGTTAAGAGAATATAAAAAAAAATATTCATCGACTTAAATAACATGGACGTGATTAGCAAGGATTAAATTTCGTCCATTACTGAGATTAAGATCTTTTGTTAATAATAGTTGGTTTGTTAGCTAAATCAGACTGATGGACAAGGTGGTTTTCACAGAATATACTGCTTAATAGTTTAGTTTGCTTAAAATAAGACCTGTTTTAAATGGTATTGATTTTTAAAAAATACGAATTGCAAGTTTCTACTTAAGAATTCAGAAATTAACAACCAAAATTGTAAATGGTCACAAACAATTTGTAAATATAAAGAAGAAAACCGAGAACTCAGAATGTAACAAAATAATGAACAAAAACATGTAATCATTATGTTTTATATTATTGATGGGTTTATTTGGATAAGTTGAAAATACCAAACCGATAAATTAATGGCAATGAAACACGTGCACAATTGAGGTATAATTGATTTATTTGATTAAGTTGAAAATATCAAAACCAATAAATTCATAGCATTGAAACACGTACATAATTGGGATATAAAATATAATTGAATTTGGATAGATAGTGGTATGTTTCTGTACACAAAACTAAACCGATAATTAATTGTAAAAAAATGTATAGGTGGTGTGCAAGATAACATAAATTCGGCAGTTTAGTAATTATGTTAAGAGTGTCGTTTAATAAAGGCAATGGCATTAGTTGTAATATTAGAAAAGAATTAAGGGTGATTTCAAACTTGCTCCTTCAGTTTTTAATACTTTAGATAAAGATCATTTGTTTAGTTCATTTTTGACTGATTTCATTTAAATTCAAAAGCCATTTAAACCCAAATAAGTAATTACACTTAATAAAATATAAAATTATATAATTATTTTGTGGTTATATTAAATATAAAATTATAAAATTACTTAATTTTGCTTTTAATTATTTCAACTTGTTTCATTATGAAACTCTTATAAAATCTATGAATTTTTTTTGATTAATTTGTTATATACACTTATTTGATGGCTTGAACACTTGTTGAAACGACGGCCCAGGTTCATTTTCGTCCATGAGATGACGATTTCAGTTGATTGGGAGCATTGGCACAAAGGACTGTGATAGTTCGACGGTGTGTTATAGCTGGTTGACGAGAGACAACGCTAAGTTCGATCATTGAACAGTGAGACAACTTATCGTAGGGACCAAAAGTTAATTGGTTATTTTTTAGTGATATTTTAAAACTTTTTAGTGTATTTCAAAACTATATAATTATTTTTGTGGTATATTAATATAAAATTATAAAATTTACTTATTTTTTCTATTAATTATCTTCAACCAGTTTCATTATGAAAACTCTTATAAAATCTATGAATGTTTTTCTGATAAATGTGTATCTACACTATAAAGTTTGATTAGGCTGGGAAACTGCTAGAAGATGACCGCTACATGTTCTGGTTTCCGTGCATATGCTACAGTATTGAGCGTAAGCATAAATACCTATGCGTGATGGGAAGCATTTGAGTGAGCAAAAAGACGGACTGTCTCTTATAGAAGTTTTTCTTAGAGAACCTCTGCGTGCGGTGTGTTGTTGGTTAGTCTGGTGTAACATCGATTTGCCACCAATCGCTCCGAATGAGGTCCGACATAAGGACATCGTTGAACAGAATACTAGTGGTCGGTGAGAAGAAATTAATGGGTAAAAACCAATGAAGAATGGGAGGGGCCATTATAACGTGAGCATAGAATATTCTCATCTCAGATTAAGGGGCTCATTAAACCAGACATATACCATCTTGAAGAGAATCATTACATGAATCTATTCCAACCACAGATCATTATGTGCCACTTAAGATTGTTAACGCTCAGCAGAAGGATTGAGGATGATTTGGTAGAGAATGTGTGAATTATATGAGTTGCTTGGGAAATAGTAGAGAATGACATTTCCTCCCCACGAATTATAGGAACTTTGAATCCAACTTATGGCTTCTGATCTCTCTCTTT
>CAJHQP010011797.1:0-14136 GCA_905132765.1 Moricandia arvensis
GAGTAAGTGGTAGTCGTTTCGGACAGTCATGGTAAACATAAGTATGGTTTTGAAGCGCAAACTGCGGAGGAATATGTGAAGAAGAAAGGAATATGATATGGGTGTAAGAACGACATTTGTAATTCTTTTCTCTTCCGAAATTTGTTTAAGCTTGGACGATATTATGAAATAATTAACTTTTTGTTTCTCTCCTGATTGTAGAATGAGCTGGTTTCAAAAATGATGGTCTTGTGAGGACGATCAATTCAACCAAAAGTCAAAGTAAACGATGTCTTTCTTTTCAATGTGGTGACATGATTCATCCTGCCAAACTTTTGTTCCCTGCTATTCTCTATACAATCTTGAATTGTCCATACCAAACAACCAATGACCTCCTTTTCTACTTAAACTCTTCAGTTTACTTTTCGTACTAGTGACCCAGGTCAAGCAGCCTATTCATTGTTTTCTTCTAGAACCCTTGGTTATTTATTTACTTTAAGGGTTTCTCTAAATCGAGCTTCACAAAATACACGACTGAAGACAAGAACATAAGCTCCATTCCTCTTGAAACCTATAGTGTACCACACTGAAATTTTGGGGAGTGTTTAACGCCATACAATTGGATTTATTGAAGCTTTTAGAGCATTTCATGTTATTATTCAATTTTTCTCTCCACACTACCCTAAAAAAAAATATAATCGAACTTCAGATTTTATTCTAATCTAACTAAATTTTAGAGTAAACTAAATAACATAAACCTCAAATTATTTTTTATCTTTAGCACTACTTTTTCTACTTTATTATAAAACCCGGAAGATAGAGTAGTTAAGTCATTCTTTACTCTAAATTTTCATTTTGAAATGAAAATGACAATGCAAAATTAGGTTGAAGATATCTTAGTGTTATTTCAAATGGAACCCAATGCTATCCTATGGCTGTCATGCAGGTACTTGATAAAAAATTTGTACGATGAAGGCGACAACTCCAGACGACAGGCTGAAATCTCCACTAGTAGCCAAAAACTAACTGGATACCCAGTTAGCCAAAACAAACATTTCTAATACATTATACAAATGTCTCATAGGAAACAATATTTCAACAGTCAACGAAAAGTCTTTAGTTTCAGAATAACACTAACTCATAATTCTATCTATTACAAAAGTTGATCAAAACACATTTTGAGGTCAACTCTGCGTGACGGCTCATCTGCCTAATGTGAAAAAATTGTGTTAAAGAAGATATTTTACATGTCTCGAGACAAACGACCAAAACACTACATCACTGATAAATACTAACTGTAGGGTCAGTTGCAAAAACTCACATCGTCAGGAATCTTAAGGTGGTTAGGCTGGCTCTTACAAATTCGGTCAAGACGGATTAGGATTGCGTGCTTGCACTGCCAGAATGTGTCAGCAGTTTATTCTTATCGTCTCCATGTTTACGCACAGTGTTCTTGTCAAAACTCAAAAGATACAGGAATTAGAGCTGATTCCAGTGTGTACATTTGTTTGAGTTATTAATCAGTATTTACTCTGGCCACCAAAAAAGTATATATACCATACGATAGAGCCGTGCAACTTTGAGGGCCGCAGTAGGGGTGGACGGACTGGATACCCGGGTTTTTTAGGATATCCGGATCCGGATCCGGATTCGCCGGATCCGCTGACTTTAATATCCGGATCCGGATCCGCGTCTTCCGGGTATCCGGACTTCGGATATCCGCCCAGATATTGTGATACCCCGCGGATACCCAGATTCGGATCCGGATCCGTAAAAATAATTAAAAAAAATAAATATTTTAAAAATATAAAAATCTAAAAATAAACATAATTTAATATTTATACAAAATTTTCATTACTATATATATGACATATATATTAGTAAATTTAAATATAATATTAAAAAAATATTTTATGTATAAATACTATATATCAAATATAATTATTAATAAAATTAAAAATTTAATATATTTTAAAACACGGATCCGGATCCGGATATCCGGACCTAAAAATTAAGATATCCGGATTTGGATCCGGTTTGGACGGATCCAAAATTTTACTATCCGGATTCGGATCCGGACACTCCGGATATCATATTTTCGGAGCGGATCCTGGGACGGATCTCGGATCGAATCCGGATCCCGGATAATACGTCCCAGCCTAGAGGGCAGGACTGGTACGATAGTGTAGACTTCTCATTAAATTTCTGCATTCATTCCATTAGCTTCGGACCGTTGTCACTCGGCCCCACACTTTTCTCCAATAACTATACCATAGAAGCATTTAAAAGTAAAACCAATTTATAGGCTTATGATCTTTTTCACATCACATGTTTAATCAATCTCCACTAACTAAACCTATTAGTGATAGCACTATCTGCCATTGCCTTCATCTCATTTTCGTGGAAGGACCAGCCTTATTGTCACATCCCTTATTGTATCTCATTCCGCTGTAACGCAGATAAAAGTCTCATATCAAAGACGTAGTCATGATTTTAAGTTTTAAACCTATTTTTTTGAAATAAATATTAAAATCTGATGAACCATGAGCGTCTCTGTGTCAGGTTTATAACTTGCAAGTTTTTCTTCTTCGGTTCGCTAACCAAAAGTAATTAGACGGCTACCAATTGGGTAGGCAAAGACAATTCAAGACAAGACGCGTTTACTTTGACCTTTGACTTGTCGTCGCTACGAAACACTGATCACTGGCCACAAAAAACCATCCTCTGTTTCGTGCTAATATATACAGTCTCAAAAATATCATTTTGCTTTTATACATCCAAGTACTTTTCTCAAAGCTTGATGAGAAATACAAATCGAGAAACTCCAGTTATGTCTTCTTGTTCCACTTTCTGTTCCTCTTCCTTTTCTCCTTCCTCACTAGCTTTAGAGCTTCTGCTCAAGATCCCCACTTACGTATACCATGTCTGTCCAAATACCACAACTTTCACCAGAAACAGCACTTACTTTCACCAATCTCAGACCCTTTTCTCCTCTCTTTCTTCCCGCAACGCCTCTTACTCCACCGGATTCCAAAACGCCCACATCAGGCCAAGCCCCCGACAGAGTCACCGGACTTTTCCTCTGCCGAGGAGACGTCACGCCGGCTGTTTGCCGTAGCTGCGTCGCCTTTGCCGTCAACGAGACCTTAACCAGGTGTCCGAACGAGAGAGAGGTGGCCCTCTATTACGACCAGTGTATGCTCAGATACTCTAACCGGAATATTCTCTCAACCTTGAATACCGATGGAGGAGTCATCTTGTACAACACTCAGAATGTTACATCAAACCAATCCGGGTTCAGAGACTTGGTCTTGTCCACTATGAACCAAGCAGCCACCGTGGCATCGGACAGTCCTAGGAGATTCGATGCGAGAAAGGCCAACTTCACCGGCGTTCCAGACCTTGTACGGGTTGGTTCAGTGCACTCCTGATCTGATAAGACAAGACTGTCTGCGTTGTCTAAATCAGATCATCAATCAATTGCCTACTGACAAGATCGGGGGAAGACTTATTGTGCCGAGCTGTAGTTCTAGATACGAGCTTTACCCGTTTTACAACGAATCCAACATTCCACCACCACCACCACCACCTCCTCGCCCGGTTTCTACTCCTCCAGTGTCAGCTCCTCCTCCACCTGGTCAGAGCTCTGTTTCCTTCCTCTGTTTTTCTTGTTTCATGTTTCTACGTATATAGAAAGTTTTGTTTTGTCATCCTCTGCCATTGTCTGATTTTAAAGCAAATGATGTTTGTACAAAAACAGGGAAAGGTGGGAACTCAACTGTGTTGGTGGTAGCTATTGTTGTGCCTATTGTAGTCGCTGTTCTGCTTTTATAGCTGGTTATTGTTTCCTTGCAAAGAGGGCAAAGAAGTCTTATCACACAACATCTGCATTTGATGGTAATATTGCAAGTGATCAACAGTCCTTGGGTTTGGTTTTGATTATTGTCAATGCTTAGCTTCTAAGATTTTCATTTTGTAACAGGAGACGATATAACAACGGCAGACTCACTGCAGCTCGATTATAGATCAATTCAAACTGCAACAGCTGATTTTGCACAGAGTAATAAGATTGGTCAAGGTGGATTTGGTGAGGTCTACAAGGTACTATTCATTCCTTAACTGCCTTAAGTTGTGTGATTTGGTCTTGAAATTTTGTGGCAACACATGGGATGATGTTGATGTTGATAATAGGGTGCACTATCCGATGGGACTGAAGTTGCAGTGAAGAAACTATCAAAGTCATCTGGACAAGGTGACGTAGAGTTCAAGAACGAGGTTGTTCTTGTTGCAAAGCTACAACATAGAAATCTGGTTAGACTTCTTGGGTTTTGTTTAGAAGGAGAAGAAAGGGTACTAGTCTATGAATATGTGCCCAACAAAAGCCTTGATTACTTTCTCTTTGGTCAGTGACATTTTATACTTTGTTTCAATGATTCTTTATATATGGGGTTGCAAATCGTTAAGAATTAACTATAATATATGGATGTGTACAGACCCTGCAAAACAAGCTCAACTGGATTGGTCTCGACGATACAAGATCATTGGGGAATTGCTAGAGGGATTCTATATCTTCATCAAGATTCACGACTCACAATCATACACCGTGATCTCAAAGCAAGTAACATTCTCTTAGATGCAGATATGAATCCTAAAATTGCAGATTTTGGAATGGCTAGGATCTTTGGATTAGACCAAACACAGGAGAACACAAGCAGAATAGTTGGTACCTAGTAAGTCTTCCTCTTAACATATCATAACTTGAATCTTTCTGAACTCTGTTTGCCAACATAGTTTTTTTTTGTGGGTTTCAGTGGTTACATGTCTCCCGAATATGCAATGCATGGTCAGTACTCAATGAAATCTGATGTCTATAGCTTTGGAGTGTTAGTACTTGAGATTGTAAGTGGTAAGAAGAATAGCAGCTTCTACCAAACTGATGGTGCACATGACTTGGTTTCATATGTAAGTCATGATCCAAGCAAGTTCCATCTAACAATGGTTTCAAAGTGTTGATTAATTGATTGATATTTTCTAGGCGTGGAGGCTCTGGAGTAATGGACACCACTAGACCTTGTGGATCCAGTTATCGTAGATAATTGCCAAAGGAATGAAGTTGTTCGATGTGTCCATATAGGTCTTTTGTGTGTTCAAGAAGACCCTGTAGATCGTCCACCCTTGGCAACCATCGTTCTAATGCTCACCAGTAATACAGTGACATTACCTGTGCCTAGGCAACCAGGTCTTTACTTTCCAAGTAGACCCGAAAAAGATCCTCTTGATTCTGGCCCATATACAACGAGCCAATCTCTCATAGGGTCTGTTGATGATGCCTCGATCACAGATGTATATCCTCGTTGAAGACGAACATGTACCTTCACACCTGATTTTTAAATATATATATATATATATATATGTGGTGAAAATAAGTTAAATTGTATCTGTTGTATTGTTATTGTAACCTCGAGCATATAGTATGAGTTGTATACTATTTACACGTTTCTTCTTGAAGAAAAATGGTCATTGTTTTGCCAAATGAACCCTCTAATAAGCCCAACTTAGTGATCAATAGCATGTTAATCAGCCAGAATAGAGTAAGCAACCTGAAAATATTGCCTTGATTTGCAGTTTTGCTGTAATTCTTCACAACAGAAACTATAATTATAGAGCGAAATATGCATTGTACAGATTATCACTTACAACAACATTAAAGAGAAACTTTCTATGTTTCTTATATATTGCTAGTGAGCATTAGATAATAACAAACTATAATTTTCAATGAGGATAACATTTGTGATCGATGCATCATCAAAGGAACATTAAAAGACATGGTAGTGGACGGACCAGATTGCAATCTGTCAGATGATGGGTTTGGCTCGGATCTGACCCTAAAGAAAATCCAGATGGTTAAGGCACATTCAAGGACTTGAAGTATTGGTAAGCATCTGAAATATTGTGGACATGCTTGGGCGATCTGTAGGATTTTCTTGAACACACAATAACCCGATATGGATGCATCTAGTGACTTCATCTTTATCATAATTATCTCCCATGGCCGGGTCTATCAGTTCCAAAGCCTCCAAACCTGTTAAGTCATTTGTCAAAAAACCAGTGTCCAGAGCTACTACCAAAGCTAAAAAAATGAAAAGAATAGGAAAGTTTGAGAGTTCTTTAGTACTAACATATGTGACCAAGTTCCCTACCGAAAGATCTATCTGGTGAAAGCTACTATTCTTTTTGACAACAATAATCTCCAGAGTCAATACTCTGAAACTATAAACATCAGATTTCATCGAGAACTGCCCATTCGCCACATACTCTGGAGGCATGTAACCGTTGCAAACAGATAACATATCTTTTCAGTTTTATCATAAACAAAAAAATGGACTGACTGTGTGTAAATGAAAGGGAAAATTATTTACAGTGTTCCAACTACTCTACCTGTATTGGCTTCAGTCTGGTCCACTCTGAAGTTTCTTGCCATTCCAAAATCCAAGATTTTTGGGTTCATATCAACATCTAAGAGAATGTTACTTGCTTTAAGGTCACAATGTATGATTGTGAGCTGTGACTAAACCCTAGTTCGAGTAGCAAACTAGTCATGAAGGTGAGAACAACAACGATTCCAACGGTAGTTCCTGTAGAAATCTTTCCGATATCTGAACATGCACATTGCACAACTCACATAGGTTACTTGCCTGTAAAGGAAATATATGGGACTAAAGTTAGTAATGAATGGTTCAAACTAGACTTGTGAGTGTAACTAAAGGGCAGTATAAAACAAGAGCAAAGCAGATCAGACATAATTCAATCATGATTAGCTAAAAGATTAAAAAAAGAGCAGGACACAATAGTTTTGAGATGCTACTTATTAATCAGGAGGAGTTAGCCAAGTCAGATTCTGGAAAACTCCAAAGAAAGGATAGATATCCCATTCCATGAAACAGCTCAGCCTCAGAGTATAAGACCACCATGTTTCCCACTGCAACACGACCTATAGTCATCCACGTTTTGTCTTAAACATTTGGCACAGTTCCACGGAGATATATCTTTACTGCATAGCACAAAAGCGTAGCTGTTTCGCGAAGTCCCTTTGTATGCCGGCACCATAGTACATTGGGTTAGAATATGAGGTAACTTGAGCTATCACACAAAGAATCAAAGCCTCCCATGTATTATCAAAGCTCGGCCAAGTTGACTTGGAAATCTGCTACTGTATTCTACACCTTATAACTTGGTCTCATGTCGAGTGTTCCAAAAAAAACAAACGGTTGGAGTAACATATCATACAAAGAGTCTCCTTCTCGAACCAGAGGAGGCCTTCTGTCTGATTGAGACATTTCTTTATCAACTCACTGGAAGCAAAGTCGACACAGTTTAAGCAAACCTTTTGGTTCAGTACCTGGGATGCACATCCCACAGCATACACCTGATCGGGTCCTTGTCCAACATAAGCATTGTAGAAGCCGCCTCGACCTGAGACGTTAGAAGCGAGAGAAGAGAGGAGGGGGCCACGGTTTGTATCAAACTTACCATGGGGTATGAAAAACCGGTTTCACCGCATTTGTGTGCACACGCAACATAAAAGCTTACAAGGAAAAGCCATCAGATTGGCAATAGATTCGTCACTTCCATTTTTAACAACACAAAGATGATGTTTGGGTTAGGAATTAGGATAGCAAGAAAGTGTGTGTGTGTGTGTATATTCATACATTTATATATGTCCAAATGCATATTTGTGTCAATTAAATTTCTGGTAGAAGTTGTTCTTGACCCATATATCCCTTTGTCTTAGTAAGTGTCTATTGAGTTGAATAGTGTGGTTAGGTCAAGCGTAGTAAACAAGTTGGTTCTGACTTGTACAAAGGTTGTTGCAGTTTCATGAATGAATCAACACGTTGTAGATCATGCAACATCTTGAGCAAACAAAAAGAAAATTGTATATATATATTTATAACTATATATATATGTATCGAGTAAAACTGTCAAAGACGAATGTGTATACGAAGTAATGCAAAAATCGAAGACTCACTAGGTGCTTCAAATTCTTATCTCTTTGGCATTGCACTCTAAGTCTGGTTTTAACAAACTATGTATGGAATACAGGTTTTAACAAACCATGCTTGTAAAAAATTGGATTTGGAGGACTCACATGACTATTCAAGTCCCAAGTGACACACGTACTCCAACGGCTTTGGAGTTGATCGTAGACTGGGCTAGACTCGAGGCCATCTCGTTCTTGTTGGTTGAGGAACTGATAAATTGATTATATTACTAGTGAGCATCAGGTTGATTGTCGGTCAGTGGGGACAATCTGTTGGATCTTACTGAACACATACGAGCGCAAGGTGGATGAATCTTGTCGCTTCTCTAAAATTCTCTACACTGGTTTGATCCACGAGTTCTAAGGCTGACCCACTTCTCCATGCCCTCCAAGCCTGGTAACACAATTTAGTGATCGGTCAATGACATGCCATTATGGCAAGCTGCCAACAAATACTTTTTAAGTTCTACTCACATGAGACAACAATCTCCACAAAGTGTGTAAACTGTGGAAGATGTTGTTCTTCCTTCCCACAAGTAATTTCAAGAACTAACACTCCAAATATATAGATAACAAATTTCAGTAAATATTTGCCACATTCCTATAACAGGTAACCATTGCAAGAGTAAATCACAAGAAGGGATTTTCTTTGAATATACATTCCAAGAACAGCCCCGTCAGTATATTTCAAAGCGTCAGCTACCTGCTTGACTTAGCACTAGCTTGTGTCTGTAACTAACATGAACTTATAAGACAGATAAATGAACGTTTCGGTTACTGAAAGGCCGTAGCTTCAGTACCTTGCTTCACAAGGCAGAGCCATATATCCGACCTTTCCCTTCAATGAAAAACAGAGTGTCTGACCATAGTTCTGGATAGACAAAGAGTATGGGATTGCCTGAATCATATTGATACATGTTCCTCCAGAAATTCAGTTCAGGATCTCGGTCACAAATTTTACAACCACACAAATGAGAGGTGAACTGCAATCTTGGAGCTCTTACACCCAAAAAACAACTCAAAAACCATAACAAAGAACATCAAGACTGATCTTTAACGAGGATCGAAATCAGTAATCGTTGGATCATTGATAGATTGACCTGACTCCAAATCCTCAGCTGCTAAATCTTGATTGCGTACGCTTCCGAAGTAAAATCCTGGTTGGTGAGGCACCGGCAAAGTGATTGTGTTACTTGTGAGCATCATGATGATTGTCGACAAAGTTGGCCGATCTTTGGGATTTTCTTGAACACATAACAACGCGATATGGATAAATCTAGTAACTTCGCTGGTGTCACATTGCTCTCCAACATCTGGATCCACTAGTTCAAAAGGTGACCCGTTTCTCCAAACCCTCCATGCCTACATAATGATCAACTACTTAATACTCAGAAACCAAATGAAGTTAAGAGAAGTCAATGTTTTGATGGTTCTTTCTCCATACTTTACATATGTGACCAAGTTGCTACCATTACTGTCTGTTTGGTGGAAACTGCTATTCCGCTTGCCATTAATAATCTCGAGAACTAAGACTCCAAGCTATAAACATCAGATTTTGTGGAATACAAGCCATGCATCGCGTACTCAGGAGACATATAACCACTGAAAAAACAAAGAGTGAAGTTGAGGATACAGATGACAAAAAAGCTTTCTCAAGACTTTGATTCTGGGGCGGGGGGTCGAAAATTACTATGTTCCAACTATTCTGTTTGTATTGTCTAGAGTTTGATCAATCTCAATAAGCCTGGCCATGCCAAAATCCGCAATTTTCGGGTTCATATCTGCATCTAAAGAATGTTACTAGCTTTGAGGTCGCGTGTATGATTGTAAGCCGAGAATCTTGATGAAGGTATAGAATTCCTCGAGCAATCCCTGTAATGATCTTGTTTCTTGTTGTCCAATTTAATTGACTTTGCCTTTCATGATCTGCACACCCGGATATAATCATTAGCTATATCACTAAGAACCAGGAATATAAGAGAAGTATTGATGCTGAGACATACCAAACAATAGATAATCCAGACTCTTGTTGGGGACTAACTCGTACACAAGAATTTTTTCTACTCCTTCCAAACAAAACCCAAGAAGCCTAACTAGGTTTCGATGTTGGAGCTTAGCTACAAGAACAGCCTCTGTTTTGAACTCTTCTGCACCTTGTCCTGACGTTTTCGACAGTCTCTTTACTGCTACTTCAGTTCCATTTGGAAGTATACCCTGGAAGAACAAAACACTTGTTAGATTAAAACTTCCAACTCAAGAAAGAAAACAAGTTGAAAGAACTTAATTTTACCTTGTATACTTCCCCGAATCCACCTTGACCTAACCTGTTGCTCCTTGAAAACTTATCTGTAGCAGCTTCAATCGTCTTAAAATCGAATTGAAATGAATGTTGGGTTGAAATTTCATCACCAGCTGCACATAGAAGTGAGCACTCTTGAGATGAAATGTGCTTTAACCCCCTGATCAAACCCTAGTTTCCAATGTAACCACAAGTAACAGTAACGTACTACAAACTTACATTGAAAATCAACTTCTAGTACGATTTTTTCCTCCGATAAAAAGCAAACGCAAGAGCGAGCAGCGGCAACACGATGGCTATGATCGCAACCACAATACCCACAATAGCTCCCACCGAAAGTGAATCTCCATCTACACAGTCAAAAGTAAGTAATTATTTTTGCTTAATTATGAGAACATATTGAAAAAAGTACATACTAATTTAATTTGTTATTAAACAATTGATTTTAAATTTTTACTTTGTTTGACAAAAAAAATTCTTTACATTAATGTTTTAGTAATTTCTAAATGCTAATTAATCATTTAGTGATCCTTCATTCATATTTGGGTTTTAAAAAAAACTGATTTCACAAATTAAAATGCATATACTCTAGAAAATATAATAAAATTCCCAACTTAGCCAATAACAAGTTCACTATAGGGTTTTGTTACTAAAGGTACATACCTTTCTTGGTCGGATTCGGACCATCTCCAATATTATCAAAAGCTCCTAAGAAAGGATAAAGATCCCACCGGACATAACAGCTCGGCCTACGAGTAGCACCGCCTATATTCGCGCGGCAACACTCTTGATAGCTCCGAACATTTGCTCGGAGACAAGCATCACAATTTCCCGGAGATAAATCCGGAGTGCATGACATCAACGCATATATTCTCCGAAACGTCGTCACTGACGCTACGTCCGCCGCATAATACTTACCACCACTAGAAGAAGATGTATCTCCACTTCGTCCCGAGGAAGCTGAATCTATCATTTGAAGTGTGAAGGCGTCCAAGATTCTATGGAACTCCGAAACATCCGACGTGATGTTTCCTCCGTTGTACCTTACGGTGTGTGGCTCAAACTTCATCGAACCAAAGAAAGAACGGTTTGCGTAACGAACCATGCATAGTGTGTTGGTGCCTGGCCATGAATAAGCCTCGGTTTGGTTGGGACAACTCTGTATTAGCTCTGTAACTCCTTCGGATATACAGTCGAAGCAATCGTTTGATTCAGATCCGGGGATGCATAAGCCCATTGCGAAGACTTGGTTTGGTTCTTGTCCAATGGAAGAGTTGTAGAAAAGGCCGGGTCGAGACGTAACGTTAGAGGCAAGAGATGAGAGGATGAGTCGACGGTTTGAGTCGTAAGTAGAGTTGGGTCTGAAAGTCCCTGCACTGTCCACGCATATTTGTCCAGACACGGAGACAAAACTTAAAGTCACGAGGACAATCAAGAAGATCGGTAAGAGATTGCTTCTACCCATTTTTTTGGAAATTTTCAATTCTTCTCTTAGTCTTTAAAGGGTCAAAGTTATATAGGCTCGTGTTCTTGGATTTGTCAGTATTGGAGGCCTAAAAGTACGTCATATTGGCTATTATTAAAAGGCTTATACGTGAAAGTCACTAGCAAATGTTAATTAATTTGTAGTCAATACTTCACGCAGGCAGTTGATTCAAGGCTTTGGGTATAGGATGTCAAAGTTAACGTTAATTAAAATCGATTTATTTGATAAAAATTTGGTAAATATTACTAGATGTTAAACGTGTTACTTGTTGTTTGTATCAATGGTAATGAACCGCAGCCACGGTCCATGTAATGTGATATATTGACTAACGACATTTCTAAACGCGGCATGATATGAGTCAATTCACTAATCAAGGACTAGCTTTTTTCAAGATGAAAGTGATAAATTGACTAACGAGATTTCTTAACGCGGCGTTATTTTCTATGGGCATAAATAAGTCTTAGTACGAAGAGTACCTATTCTGCATAATCAAGCAATTCATCTCATAATCTTATAAGGAAAAAGTAGCATGATCAATCCTTGATTTTGCTAATGAGATTGATTTAGTCCATCAGGGCTTATCAGTTTCTTGTTATCCAGGGAATGAGATGTAGATGTCGTAACCGGCTTGAGTCACTGTCTTCAAAGGGATGGGAAGGCACTGAGGATCATAAGAAAATCTTCTGCTTCATTTTTTTCTCTAAGATTATACAATGGTTATGTATTTGTATGAAGAATTTCTTCTTTGAGATTTACAATAATTGAAGATCATCAGCAAATTATTATATAGTGTTTTTATGTTGAATATATTCCACTGGGATGAAAAATATGACCTTAAAAAAGTTAACTGTTTGATACCTAGCCGATTGGTTTTACATAAAACTCATAAATGAACGTTAGAAACTTTAGTTGCATTGATAACTTGTATATGCTTGAAGGTTTGACTCTGTGGAATAAAAGATTTATGTAGCGATAGGTATAACTAAATTTTCTAAAGGAAAATGTTTTGTACATCTTATAACTATTATGAAATATTCTCTCTGTTTCAATAAAATGTATGTTTTAAAATTTTCATACTTATTAAAAAACATATAAAATTTTAGTTACTGATGTATTATTTTCCGTTGTTAATTATTTTCTAATAATTTTTAACCAATAAAATTATTATAAACGCTTTGAAATTAACAATTTACATCAATTAATGCATTGAAAATATAAAAAATATATTTTCTTAAACTAATTTTTATGTAGAACATAGTTCTTTTCGGAACGGAAGGAATATATTGAAGTGAATGTTTATTTTGATACTTCCGTATTTGATTTCCTGTCTTTAACATCTTTTTCTTACTTTTTAATTGTTTATTTGTTACTTTTTAATTGTTGATTTGTGGGAAAATAAACTAAAAGTTTTTGAGAAGTTGATGATTTATGTTCTTAATGATTTTAAGCATTTATTCCTAACTCATTTTAGTCTCATAACTTATATTTTACGCGTCAGTAGAAACATGTATATATGTATTTATCCATACTATATATTTATTTATCCATACTAAAATAATGTAAGTCAACTTTGACTTTGAATTTTCTTCTGTACGTGTGTAAGGTACCATATAAAATAGAAAAGAAATTGGTTAACATGTCTTCTAACTTTTATATGAAATCAAATGTCTAAAGATGTGATTTCATTTTTATTGAATAGCCAAGGATCAGGAAAGATGTCTAAAGATATGATTTCACTTTTTCTAAATATTTATAAAACATTTAGAACTCAAACTCACCCCTTCAACACTAAACACTAAACACTAATCACTAAAGCGTAAACCCAAATGTTAGTATATTTTTAATTGAATGTATTTTTGTAAAGTGATATTTATATTATTCTTATCAATTTTTCAAAGATGTTTTCACAACTTTAGTTTCCCAAGTACTACTTTATTTTTAGAATCGCTTTAAGAACTTGTCCTGGCATTTTGACCATGCAACATTTACTTTTGATACATGTTTTAGAGAACTCCAAACTAATTTAATAATTTGGCATTTGCACATAATGATCTTGACTTTATCTAAAATTAATTATGTGTTTAATTATATAGAAGACATTTTTATCACTGAGATATTATTTTATTACAAACTATAAAAATGTTATATCAACGACTATAAAACATACTATAATTTTACAGTTTTATGAAGATTCACACCAAATAATGCCATATAGTTTACTAGCATCATGTCATGATGAAGATCTCATAAAAAAATTCAGTATAAATGATATAAAATCACATTTTTAAGATTTAAATTCCATATCTTTTGGTGTGTATGTTTTAATAAACT
>CAJHQP010011798.1:0-14132 GCA_905132765.1 Moricandia arvensis
TTTCGGAAAGGCCACAAAACCATAATTGCCAATGGTTATCCCTGGTTACTTTTCGAACCCAAATTCCACTGTTTTAAGCCTCAAAATGGCTGTGGAAGGTTTTGGGCCGTAAAAATGTGTTGAACTGGTCTATCTTCGTTTTGTCGTCCTGTAAAGTAAAATACGGCAACGAATCAAGCGGGTCCCATGCAAATTTACTAAAATTTTCTGAATTTAAGAATATATGGAATCGTGAGACATGTATTATACCTTAAACCCTAAATCATAAACCGTTCACCGGATCCCCATAACTTTTGAACCGTGAGGAACTACGTCGCCTACAGCACCTTATCGAAAAGGCCGCAAAACAATTAATGGCAGTGAAAAGTCCTGGTTATTTTTTGAACCCAAAATCCACCGTTTTGAGCCTGAAAATGGCTGTGGAACGTTTCACACCATAAACATTTTGTGAAACAGACTTTATGCGTTTTGTCGTCGTGTATCGATCAATGTCCATGCACTTGTATAGAGTAAAAATGCCAACAAATCATCCAGATCCCATGTACTATACCCTAACCCATATTCCTTAAACCTTAAACCATAAACCGTAAACCCTGCACTGGATCCCCATAACTTTGAAACGTGAGGAACTATGTGGCCTACAACACCTTTTCTGAAAGGCCAAAAAACCATCAATGGAAGTGATAAGGCTTGGTAAATTTTTGGATGCAAATTCCACCGTTTTAAGTCTCAAAACGACTGTATAAAGTTTAGGGCCTTAAAAAGTTATGAACCGATCTTTTTGCGTATTTTCGTCGTGTTTCAATCAATGTCCATGAACTTTATTAAAGTAAAAATGCGAACGAATCATGCGGGTCTCACGCAAATTCACCCGATTTTTCTGAATATAAGGATATAAGAAATAACGAGACACGTACTATATTCTAAACCCGAAACAATAAACAATAAACCCTAAACACTAAACCCTAAAACCTAAACTGTGGACCCTGCACCGGATCCCCTTAATTGAGGAACTTAGTCGACTACAACATGTTTTCGGAAAGGCCACAAAACCATAATTGCCAATGATTATCCCTGGTTACTTTTCGAACCCAAATTCCACTGTTTTAAGCCTCAAAATGGCTGTGGAAGGTTTTGGGCCGTAAAAATGTTTAACTGGTCTATCTTCGTTTTGTCGTCTTGTAAAGTAAAATATGCCAACGAATCATGCGGGTCCCATGCAAATTTACTAAATTTTTCTGAATTTAAGAATATAAGGAATCGTGAGACATGTATTATACCTTAAACCCTAAATCATAAACCGTTCACCGGATCCCCATAACTTTTGAACCGTGAGGAACTACGTCGCCTACAGCACCTTATCGGAAAGGCCGCAAAACCATTAATGGCAGTGAAAAGTCCTGGTTATTTTTCGAACCTAAAATCCACCGTTTTGAGCCTGAAAATGGCTGTGGAACGTTTCGTACCATAAACATTTTGTGAAACGGACTTTTTGCGTTTTGTCGTCGTGTATCGATCAATGTCCATGCACTTGTATAGAGTAAAAATGCCAACAAATCATCCAGATCCCATGTACTATACCCTAACCCATATTCCTTAAACCCTAAACCATAAACCGTAAACCCTGCACCGGATCCCCATAACTTTGAAACGTGAGGAACTATGTGGCCTACAACACCTTTTCGGAAAGGCCACAAAACCATCAATGGAAGTGATAAGGCTTGGTAAATTTTCGGATGCAAATTTCACCGTTTTAAGTCTCAAAACGGCTGTATAAAGTTTAGGGCCTTAAAAAGTTATGAACCGATCTTCTTGCGTTTTTTCATTGTGTTTCAATTAATGTCCATGAACTTTTTTAAAGTAAAAAATGCGAACGAATCATGCGGGTCTCATGCAAATTCACCCAATTTTTTTGAATATAAGGATATAGGAAATCACGAGACATGTACTATACCCTAAACCCCAAACTCCAAACACTAAACCCTTAACCCTAAACTGTGAACCCTGCACCGGATCCCCATAACTTTTGAACCGTAAGGAACTACGTCGCCTATAGCATGTTTTCGGAAAGACCACAAAACCATCAATGGCAACAATTATCCCTGGTTATTTTTCGAACCAAAATTCCACCGTTTTAAGCCTCAAAATGGCTGTGGAACGTTTTGGGCCGTAAAATTGTGTTGAACTGGTCTATCTTCGTTTTGTCGTCGTGTAAAGTAAAATATACCAAAGAATCATACGGGTCCCATGCAATTTTACACAATTATTCTGAATTTAAGAATATAAGGAATCGCGAGACATGTATTATACCCTAAATCCTAAATCGTAAACCCTTCACTGGATCCCCACACATTTTGAACCGTGAGGAACTACGTCGCCTACAGCACCTTACCGGAAAGGACGCAAAACCATTAATGACTGTGAGAAGTCCTGGTTATTGTCAAACCCAAACTCCAGTATTTTGAGCCTGAAAATGGTTGTGGAACGTTTTGCACCATAAAAATTTTGTGAATAAGTCTTTATGCGTTTTGTCGTCGTGTTTCGATCAATTTCCATGCACTTGGATAGAGTAAAAAATGCCAACAAGTTATGCGGATCCCACGCCCGTTCACCCGTTTTTTCAGACATTAAGGATATAAGGAATCGCGAGCCATCTACTATACCCTAATCCCAAAACCCTAAACCATAAACCGTAAACCCTGCACTGGATCCCCATCACTTTTGAAACGTGAGGATCTATGTCACCTACAACATGTTTTCGGAAAGGCCACAAAACCAACAATGGAAGTGATAAGGCTTGGTATTTTTTCTGATGCAAATTCCACTGTTTTAAGCCTCAAAACGGCTGTAGAAAGGTTAGGGCCTTAATAAGTTGTGAACCGTTCTCTTTGCATTTTTCGTCGTGTTTCAATCAATGTCCATGAACTTTATAAAAGTAAAAAATGCGAACGAATCATGCGGGTCTCACACAAATTCATCCGATTTTTCTGAATATAAGGATATAAGAAATCACGAAACATGTACTATACCCTAAACCCAAAACCCTAAACAATAACTAAACCCTAAACCCTAAACAGTGAACCCTGCACCGGATCCCCATAACTTTTGAACTGTGCGGAACTATGTCGCCTACAACATGTTTTCGGAAAGGCCACAAAACCATCAATGGCAATGATTTGCCCTGGTTATTTTCGAACCCAAATTCCACCGTTTTAAGCCTCAAAATGGCTGTGGAACGTTTCGGGCCTTAAAAATGTGTTGAACTGGTCTATCTTCGTTTTGTCGTCCTGTAAAGTAAAATATGCCAACGAATCATGCGGGTCCCATGCATATTTACTCAATTTTTCAAAATATAAAAATACGAGGAATCGCGAGATGTATTATACCCTAAACCCTAAACCGTAAACCCTTCACCAGATCCCCATAACTTTTGAGCCGTGAGGAACTACGTCGCCTACAGCACCTTTCGGATAGGCCGTAAAACCATTAATGACAGTGATAAGTCCTGGTTATTTTTCAAACCCAAACTTTACCGTTTTGAGCATGAAAATGGCTGTGGAACCTTTCGCACCATAAATATATTTTGTGAATCGGTCTTTATGCGTTTTGTTGTCGTGTTTCGATCAATGTCCATGCACTTCGATGCAGTAAAAAATGCCTATAAGTCATGCGGATCCCATGCCAATTCACCCGTTTTTCTGAAATTAAGGATATAAGGAATCGCAAGCCATCTACTATACCCTAATCCCCAATCCCTAAACCATAAACCGTAAACCCTGCACTAGATCCCCATAACTTTTGAAAAGTGAGGATACATGTCGCCTACAACACGCTTTTGGAAAGGCCACAAAACCAAAAATGGAAGTGATAAGGCTTGGTAATTTTTCGGATGCAAATTCCACTGTTTTAAGCCTCAAAACGGTTGTAGAAAGTTTAGGGCCTTATAAAGTTGTGAACCGGTCTTTTGCGTATTTCGTCGTGTTTCAATCAATGTCCATGAACTTTATTAAAGTAAAAAATGCGAACGAATGATTTGTTGTCTTTTTTTACTCTATTCAAGTGCATTGACATTGATCCAAACACGACGACAAAAACGCATAAAGACCGATTCACAAAATGTTTATGGTGCGAAACGTTCCAAAGCCATTTTCAGGCTCAAAATGGTGGAGTTTGAGTTCGAAAAATAACGAGGACTTATCACTGCCATTAGTTGTTTTTTGGCCTTTACGAAAAGGTCCTGTATGCGACGTAGTTCCTCACGATTCAAAAGTTATGGGGATCCGGTGAAGGGTTTATGGTTTATGGTATAATACATGTCTTGTGATTCCTTATATTCTTAAATTCAGAAAAGTTGAGTAAATTTGCGTGGGACCCGCATGATTCGTTGGCATTTTTTACTTTATAAAAGTTAATGCCCATTGTTCGAAACAAGACAAAAAAAACAAAGATAGACCAGTTCAACACATTTTTAAGGCCCGTAACGTTCCACAGCAATTTTGAAGCTTAAAATGGTGGAATTTGGGTCCGAAAAATAACCATGGCTAATAAATTCCATTGATGATTTTGTGGCCTTTCCAAAAACATGTTGTAGGCAACGTAGTTCCTCAAGGTTCAAATATTAAGGGGATCCGGTGAAAGGTTCATGCTTTAGAATTCATTGTCTAGGGTTTAGGGTATAGGACATGTCTCGTAATTTCTTATATCCTTATAATCAGAAAATTGGGTGAATTTTCATTAGATACCCATGATTCTTTCGCATTTTTTACTTTAAAAAAAGTTCATGGATATTGAGTGAAACACGACGAAAAAACGTAAAAAGACCGGTTAACAACTTTTTAAGGCCCTAAACTTTCTACAGCCATTTTGAGGCTTAAAATGGTGGAATTTGCATCCAAAAATTTACCAAGCCTTATCACTTCCATTGATGGTTTTGTGGCCTTTCCGAAAAGGTGTTGTAGGCGACAAAGTTCCTCACGTTTTAAAAGTTACGGGGGATCTAGTGCAGGGTTTACGGTTTATGATTTAAGGTTTAGGGATTAGGGTTTAGGGTATAGTAAAAGTCTTGCGATTCCTTATATACTTAAATTCAGATATAACGGGACCCGTATGAATTTTTGGCATTTTTTACTCTATAAAAGTGCATGGATATTGATCGAAACATGACGAAAAAGGCATAAAGACGGTGGAGTTTGGGTTCAAAAAATGACCAGCACTTATCACTGCCATTAATGGTTTTGCGTTCTTTCCGAAAAGGTTATGTAGGCGACGTAGTTCCTCACGGTTTAAAAGTTATTCGGATCCGGTGAAGGGTTTACGGTTTAGGGTTTAGGGTATAATACATGTCTCGCGATTCCTTATATTCTTAAATTTAGAAAAATCAAGTAAATTTGCGTGGGACCCAATTGATTTGTTGGCATTTTTTACTTTATAAAATTCATTCCCATTGTTCGAAACACGACGACAAATCGAAGATAGACCAGTTCAACACATTTTTGAGGCCCAAAACGTTCCACATCCATTTTCAAGCATAAAACGGTGGAATTTGGGTCTGAAAAATAATCAGGGAAAATCACTGCATTGATGATTTTGTGGCCTTTCCGAAAACATGCTGTAGGGGACGTAGTTCCTCACGGTTCAAATGTTATGAGGATACGGTGCAGGGTTCATGGTTTAGTGTTTAATGTTTAGGGTTTAGTGTTTAGGGTTTGTTGTTTAGGGTTTAGGGTATAGTACATGTCTCGTGATTTTTATTTCCTTCTATTCATAAAAAATTGGGTATAATTGCATGAGACCCGCATGATTCGTTCGCATTTTTTACTTAAAAAAATTTCATGGACATTGATTGAAACACGACGAAAAACCCAAAACGACCGGTTCACAACTTTTTAAGGCCCTTTACTTTTTACAGCTGTTTTGAAGATTAAAATGGTGGAATTTGCATCCAAAAAATTACGAAGCCTTATCACTTCCATTGATGGTTTTGTTGCCTTTCCGAAAAGGTGCTATAGGTGACATAGTTACTCACGTTTCAAAAGTTATGGGGATCCGGTGCAGGGTTTACGGTTTATGGTTTAGGGTTTATGGTTTAGGGTATAGTACAACTCTCGGGAATCCTTATATCCTTAAACTCAGAAAAACGTGACCCGCATGATTTGTTGGCATTTTTTACTTTATACAAGTGCATGGACACTGATCGAAAAACAATGACAAAAACCCATAAAGACCGATTCACAAAATTTTTATGGTGCGAAACGTTCCACTGCCTTTTTCAGGCTCAAAACGGTGGAGTTTGGGTTCGAAAAATAACCAGGACTTATCACTGCCATTAATGGTTTTGCGGCCTTTTCGAAAAGGTGCTTTAGGCGACGTAGTTCCTCATAGTTTAAAAGTTATGGGGGTCTGGTGAGAGGTTTACGGTTTAGGGTTTAGGGTATAATACATGTTTCGTGATTCCTTATATTCTTAAATTCAAAAAAATCGAGTAAATTTGCGTGGGACCCGCATGATTCGTTGGCATTTTTTACTTTATAAAAGTTCATGCCCATTGTTCGAAACATGGCGACAAAACGAAGATAGACCAGTTCAACACATTTTTAAGGCCTGAAACGTTCCACAACCATATTGGAGCTTAAAAAGGTGGAATTTGGGTACGAAAATAACCATGGCTAATCATTGCCATTCATGATTTTGTGGCCTTTAAGAAAAAATGTTGTAGGTGACGTAGTTCCTCACGGTTCTAATGTTATGGGGATCCGGTGCAGGGTTCATGGTTTAGTGTTTAATGTTTCGGGGTTTAGTGTTTAGGATTTATTGTTTAAGGTTTAGGGTATAGGACATGTCTCGTGATTTCTTATATCCTTATATTCAGAAAAATTGGGTGAATTTGCATTAGACACGAATGATTCGTTCGCATTTTTTACTTTAAAAAGTTCATGGACATTGATCGAAACGCGACGAAAAAACGCAAAAAGACCGGTTCACAACTTTTTAAGGCCCTAAACTTTCTGCAGCCGTTTTGAGGCTTAAAATTGTGGAATTTGCATCCAAAATTTTACCAAGCCTTATCACTTCCATTTGATGGTTTTGTGGCCTTTCCGAAAAGGTATTGTAGGCGACATTGTTCCTCACATTTTAAAAGTTATGGGGATCCAGTACATGGTTTATGGTTTATGATTTAGGGTTTAGGGATTAGGGTTTAGGGTATAGTAAAAGACTTGCGATTCCTTATATCCTTAAATTCAGATATAACGGGACCCGCATGATTTTTTTGGCATTTTTTACTCTATAAAAGTGCATGGATATTGATCGAAACACGACAAAAAAGACATAAAGATCGATTCACAAAACTTTTATGGTGCGAAACGGTGGAGTTTGGGTTCGAAAAATGACCAGCACTTATCATTGCCATTAATGGTTTTGCGTCCTTTCCGAAAAGGTGCTGTAGGCGACGTAGTTCCTCATGGTTCAAAAGTTATGGGGATTCGGTGAAGGGTTTACGGTTTAGGGTTTAGGGTATAATACATGTCTCGTGATTCCTTATATTCTTAAATTCAGCAAAATCCAGTAAATTTGTGTGGGACCCGCATGGTTTGTTGGCATTTTTTACTTTATAAAAGTTCATGCCCATTGTTCGAAACACGACGACAAAACGAAGGTAGACCAGTTCAACACATTTTTAAGGCCCGAAACGTTCAACAGCCATATTGAAGCTTAAAATGGTGGAATTTGGGTCCGAAAAATAACTAGGGCTAATCATTGTGATTCATGATTTTGTGCCCTTTTAGAAAACATGCTGTAGGTGACGTAGTTCTTCACGGTTCAAATGTTATGGGGACCCAGTGCAGGGTTCATGGTTTAGGGTTTAATGTTTCGGGGTTTAGTGTTTAGGATTTATTGTTTGGGATTAGGGTTTAGGGTATAGGACATGTCTCGTGATTTCTTATATCCTTATATTCAGAAAAATTGAGTGAATTTGCATTAGACACGCATGATTCGTTCGCATTATTTACTTTAAAAATGTTCATGGAAATTGATTGAAACACGACGAAAAAGAGCAAAAAGACCGGTTCACAACTTTTTAAGGCCCTAAACTTTCTACAGCCGTTTTGAGGCTTAAAACGGTGGAATTTGCATCCAAAAAATTACCAAGCCTTATCACTTCCATTGATGGTTTTGTGGCCTTTCCGAAAAGGTGTTGTAGGCGACATAGTTCCTCACGTTACAAAAGTTATAGGGATCCGGTGCAGGGTTTACGGTTTATGGTTTAGGGTTTAGGGATTAGGGATTAGGATTTAGGGTATACTACAAATCTCACGATTCCTAATATCCTTAAATTAAGAAAAACGAGACCCGCATGATTAGTTGGTATTTTTACTCTATAAAAGTGCATGGACATTGATCGAAACACAACGAAAAACGCATAAAGACCGATTCACAAAATATTTATGGTGCGAAACGTTCCACACCCAATATTAGGCTCAAAACGGTGGAGTTTTGGGTTCGAAAAATGACCAGAACATATCACTGCCATTAATGGGTTTGCGGCCTTTTCGAAAAGGTGATGTGGGCGACATAGTTCCTCACGGTTCAAAAGTTATGGGGATCCGGAGAAGGGTTTACGGTTTAGGGTTTAGGGTATAGTACATGTCTCGCGATTCCTTATATTCTTAAATTCAGACAAATCGAGTAAATTTACGTGTGACCCGCATGATTTGTTGGCATTTTTTTACTTTATAAAAGTTTATGCCCATTGTTAGAAACACGACGACAAAATGAAGATAGACCAGTTCAACACATTTTTATGGCCTGAAACCTTCCACAGCCATTTTGACGCTTAAAACGGTGGAATTTGGGTCCGAAATATAACCATGGCTATTCTCTGCCATTGATGGTTTTGTGGCATTTCCAAAAACATGCTGTTGGCGACGTAGTTCCTCACGGTTCAAAAGTTATGGGGATCTGGTGCATGGTTTACGGTTTAGGGTTTAAGGTTTAGGGTTTACGATTTAGTTATTAGAGTTTACAGTTTAAGGATTAGGGTTTGGGATTTAGGGTATAGTACATGTCATATGATTTCTTAATCCTTATATTCATCATAATCTGGTGAATTTGCGCGAGACCCGCATGATTCGTTCGCCTTTTTTACTTTAAAAAAGTTCATCGACATTGATTGAAACATGACGAAAAAAAAGAAAAAATACCAGTTACCAACATTTTAAGGCCCTAAACTTTCTTCAGCCGTTTTGAGAATTAAAACGGTGGATTTGCATTCGAAAAATTACAAAGCCTTATCACTTCCATTGATGGTTTTGTGGCCTTTCCGAAAAGGCGTTGTATGCGACATCGTTCTGTTTCAAAAGTTATGGGGATCCGGTGCAGGGTTTACGGTTTAGAGTTTAGGGTATAGGGCTTAGGGTTAAGGGTAATGTACAGGTCTCACGATTGCTTATATCCTTAAATTCAGAAAACATGGGACCCATATGATTTGTCTGCATTTTTTACTCTATACAAGTGCATGGATATTGATCGAAACACGACGACAAAACACATAAAAACGATTCAAAATGGTGGAGTTTGGGTTCGAAAAATAACCAGGACTTATCACTGCCATTAATGGTTTTGCGACTTTTCCGAAAAGGTGAGGTAGCGACGTAGTTCCTCACAGTTCAAAAGTTTGGGTATCCGGTGAAGTGTTTACGGTTTAGGTTTTAGGGTATTGTACATGTCTCGCGATTCCTTATATTCTTAAATTCAAAAAAATTGAGTAAATTTGCGTGGGACCCGCATAATTTGTCGGCATTTTTTAGTTTTTTAAAGTTCATGCCCATTGTTTGAAACACGCCAACAAAACGAAGATACACCAGTTCAACTCATTTTTAAGGCCGGAAACGTTACACAGCCATTTTGAGGCTTAAAACGGTGGAATTTGGGTCCGAAAAATAACCAAGGCTAATTATTGCCATTGATGGTTTTGTGATCGGGTGAATTTGTGTGAAACCTGCATGATTCGTTAGCATTTTTTTAAATTAAAAAGGTTCATGTACCTTGATTGAAACACGACGAAAAATGCAAAAAGACCGGTTCACAACTTTTTAAGGCCTTAAACTTTCTACAACTGTTTTGTGGCTTAAAACGGTAGAATTTGCATCCGAAAAATAACCAAGCCTTACCACTTCCATTGCTGTTTTGTTGCCTTTTCGAAAAGGTGTCGTAGCCGACATAGTTCTGTTCCAAAAATTAAAGGGGATTCGAAGCAGGGTTCACGGTTTATGGTTTAGGGTTTAGGGGTTAGGGTTTAGGGTATAGTACAAGTCTCGCGATTCCTTATATCCTTAAATTCAGAAAACACGGGACCCGCATGATTTGTCTGCATTTTTAATCTATACAAGTGCATGGACATTGATCGAAACACGACGACAAAACGCATAAAGACCGATTCACAAAATTTTTATGATGCCAAACGTTCCACAGCCATTTTCAGGTTCAAAACGCTGGAGTTTGGGTACGAAAAACAACCAGGGCTTATCACTGCCATTAATGGTTTTGCGGCCTTTCCGAAAAGGTGCAGTAGGCGACGTAGTTACTCTCGGTTCAAAAGTTATAGGGATCCGGTGAAGGATTTACGGTTTAGGGTTTAGGGTATAGTACATGTCTAGTTATTCCTTATATTCTTAAATTCAGAAAAATTGAGTAAATTGCCATGGCACCAGCACAATTCGTTGGCATTTTTTACTCTATAAATGTTCATGCCCATTGTTCTAAACAAGAAAACAAAACGAAGTTAGACCAGTTCAACACATTTTTAAGGCCCAAAACATTCGACAGCCATTTTGAGGCTTAAAACAGTGGAATTCGGGTCCGAAAAATAACCAGGGCTAATCATTGCCATTGATGATTTTGTGGCCTTTCCGAAAACATGTTGTAGGCGACGTAGTTCCTCACTGTTCAAAAGTTATGGGTATCTGGTGCGGGGTTCACGGTTGGGGTTTACGGTTTAGTGTTTAGGGTTTATTGTTTAGGGTTTACTGTTTAGGGTTTAGGGTTTAGGATTTAGGGTATAGTACATGTCACATGATTTCTTATATCCTTATATTCAGAAAAATCAGGGGAATTTGGGCGAGACCCGCATGATTCGTTCGCCATTTTTACTTTAAAAAAGTTCATCGACATTGATTGAAACACGACGAAAAAACAAAAAGACCTATTACCAACTTTTTAAGGCCCTAAACTTTCTACAGCCGTTTTGAGGATTAAAACGGTGGATTTGCATCCGAAAAATTACCAAGCCTTACCACTTCCATTGATGGTTTTGTGGACTTTCCGAAAGGGTGTTGTAGGTGACATAGTTCTGTTTTCAAAGTTATGGGGATCCGGTGCAGGGTTTACGGTTTATGGTTTAGGGTTTAGGGATTAGGGTTATGGGTAATGTACAAGTCTCACGATTCCTTATATCCTTAAATTCAGAAAACACGGGACCCACATGATTTGTCTGCATTTTTTACTCTATACAAGTGCATGGTTATTGATCTAACCAAGATGACAAAACGCATAAAGACCGATTCACAAAACTTTTATGGTGCGAAACGTTCCACTGCCATTTTCAGAATCAAAACGGTGGAGTTTGGGTTCGAAAAATAAACAGGACTTATACTGCCATTAATGGTTTGCGACCTTTCCGAAAAGGTGCAGTAGGGACGTAGTCCTCACGGTTCAAAAGTTTTGGGGATCCGGTGAAGGGTTTACGGTTTAGGTTTTTCGGGAATTGTACATGTCTCGCGATTCCTTATATTCTTAAATTCAAAAAAATCGAGTACATTTGCGTGGGACCCGCATAATTCGTCGGCATTTTTTACTTTTTAAAAGTTCATGCCCATTGTTCGAAACACGACAACAAAACGAAGATAGACCAGTTTAACACATTTTTAAGGCCCGAAACTTTCCATAGCCATTTTGAGGCTTAAAACGGTGGAATTTGGGTCCAAAATAACCAGGGCTAATCATTGCCATTGATGCTTTTGTGGCCTATCTGAAAACATGTTGTAGGCGACGTAGTTCCTCATAGTTCAAAAGTTATGTGGATCTGGTGCAGGGTTCACGGTTTAGGGTTTAAGTTTTAGGGTTTATTGTTTAGTGGTTAGGGTTTATTGGTTAAGGTTTATGGTTTAGGGCTTAGGGTATAGTACATGTCTCGTGATTGATTGAACCACAAAGAAAAAACGCAAAAAGACCGGTTCACAACTTTTTAAGGCCCTAAACTTTCTACAGCCGTTTTGAGGCTTAAAATGGTGGAATGTGCATCCGAAAAATTACCAAGCTTTATCACTTCCATTGATGGTTTTTGGCCTTTCCAAAAAGGTGTTGTAGGCGAAATAGTTCGTCACATTTCAAAAGTTATGGGGATCTGGTGTAGGGTTTACGGTTTATGGTTTAGGGTTTAGGGTATTGTACATGTCTCGCGATTCCTTATATCCTTAAATTCAGAAAAACGGGACCTGCATGATTCGTTGCCATTTTTTACTTTATACAAGTGCATGGACATTGATCGAAACACGTTGACAAAAACGCATAAAGACCGTTCCACAAAACTCTTATTGTGCGAAACGTTCCACAGCCATTTTCAGGCTCAAAACGGTGGAGTTTGGGTTTGAAAAATAACCAGGATTTATCACTGCCATTAATAGTTTTGAGCCTTTACGAAAAGGTACGGTAGGCGATGTAGTTCCTCACGGTTCAAAATTTATGGGGATGCGGTGAAGGGTTGACGGTTTAGGTTTTAGGGTATAGTACATGTCTCACGATTCCTTATATTCTTAAATTCGGAAAAATTGATCAAATTTGCGTGGGACCCGCATGATTCGTTGGCATTTTTACTTTATAAAAGTCCATGCCAATTGTTCGAAACAAGATGACAAAACGAAGATAGACCAGTTCAACACATTTTTAAGGCCCGTAACGTTCCACAGCCATTTTGAAGCTTAAAACGGTGGAATATGCGTCTGAAAAATAAATATGGCTAACCAATGCCATTGATGATTTTGTGGCCATTCCGAAAACATGATGTAGGCGACGTAGTTCATAAAGTTTCAAATGTTATGGGGATCCGGTGCAAGGTTCATGGTTTAGGGTTTCACGTTTAGGGTTTATTGTTTTGGGTGTAGGGTTTAGGGTATAGTACATATCTCGTGACTTCTTTTATCCTTATATTCTGAAAAACTGGGTGAATTTGTGTGAGACCCGCATGATTCGTTCGCATTTTTTAATTTAAATAATTTCATGGAAATTGATTGAAACACGACGAAAAACGCAAAAAGACCGATTCACGACTTTTTAAGGCCCTAAACTTTCTACAGTCGTTTTGAGGCTTAAAACGGTGGAATTTGCATCTGAAAAATTACCAAGCCTTATCACTTACATTTATGGATTTGTGGCATTTCCGAAAAGGTGCTATAGGTGACATTGTTCTTCACGTTTCAAAAGTTATGGGCATATGGTGCAGGGTTTACGGTTTATGGTATAGGGTTTAGTGTATGGTACAAGTCTCGCGATTCCTTATATCCTTAAATTCAGAAAAAGGACCCGCATGATTTGTTGCCATTTTTCACTATATACAAGTGCATGGACATTGATCGAAACACAACGACAAAAACGCATAAAGACCGATCAACAAAATTTTTATGGTGCGAAACGTTCCACAGCCATTTTCATGCTCAAAATGGTGGAGTTTCGGTTTGAAAAATAACCAGGACTTATCACTGTCATTAATGGTGATGCAGCCTTTCCGAAAATTTGCGGTAGGCGACGTAGTTCCTCACGGTTCAAATGTTATGGGGATCCGGTGAAGGGTTTACGGTTTACGATTTATGGTATAGTACATGTCTCGCGATTTCTTATATCCTTATATTCTGAAAACTGGGTGAATTTGCATGAGACCCAAACGATTCGTTCGCATTTTTTACTTTAAAAAAGTTCATGGTAATCGATTGAAACACGACGACAAAACGCAAAAAGACCGATTCTCAACCTTTTAAGCCCTAAACTTTCTACGGCCGTTTTGAGGCTTAAAACGGTGGAATATGCATCCGATAAATTACCAAGCCTTATCATTTCCATTGATGGTTTTCTGGCCTTTCAAA
>CAJHQP010011799.1:0-14131 GCA_905132765.1 Moricandia arvensis
TCATTTATACATAATACTAGGTGATTACCCGCGCGCATGCGCGGAGTGAAATTTATATATTAATAATCATTGAATATTAACTTCCATCGTTCAACCATGTCATAACTCTTCAAACGTATAATCATGGACCGTCAATATAAGGTTGATTATAGTGTAATATTTGTTGATATTTTTTAAACCTATTAAATTTACATCGAACTTCAATGATATTATCTCAATGTTATAATTCACTATCTCACTTCGATACAAAGAATCGTATTTTTGAAATGATATAATTAAATAACATTTGAGATCCGTACTTGCGGAATATATATTAATTATGTATACAAAATATTTATAAATATTATTATTTATTTGTGTTAATTTACATATTATACAATTTTAAAATATATTGAATAATTGAAGAGCGAGTAACTATTACATATATAATTAAATTCGAATAAGAATAATAAAAATAATCTCTTTTTTATTTACAATACTTTTTGTTGATAAAAATTAAAACAAATCATTTATTTATTGTATATAGTACATAAGTAAAATTAAATGATATTGACATAGATATATAATATATTTTAATATGAATATTTATTTATTGAAACTTGTTACTCATATGATTGTATTAACATTTTTATATTTGCTGTAACAAAAATATTATTCTTACTAATATGAATAATTATTAACTGATGCTTCCAACTCAATGTAAATTTTGAAATTAATATTTTATGTATTTTATATATGATATATATATATATATTAATTTAAATGATATTGAAATATATATATATATATATATGTATATATTTCAATATCATTTAAGGACAAACATTGAAAGTGTTGATTTGGAGACGAAAAGGAAATTAGGGTTTTGGTTGATCTATATTTGATATATATTTTATTTGATATATATTTTAATTTTAAAAAATTAAATTATATATATAATATGAATATATATTAAATGATACTTCATATTTATATAGCATGTATGATTTTTTGATCATTTGTATTTTTTTTAACAAAAAAGGTAAAACCATTGTTCACAAATTTTCATTGTAAAACTTTAATAGTTTTATTAATTTATAATCATTTTTAAAAATTCAAAATATAACATATAAGAAAAAAAATCTAGATTTTTATATTATATAATTAATGTGATTGTTTTATTTTTTAATAATATAAATTAAAAAATGATGGAGGATACAAAAACTATTATCAAATATTTATTATTAAAATAATTAATTTCATATATATGTTAATTATATTAGATAATTTCGTAGCTTTTATTTAAGAAAATAATGAAGAATATTTTTTATGCATTACTAATCAATTTGATAGTTTTAATAAAAATATAATTTATGTTTAGATATACACATTTACTTTTTAAGAAATCTGAGAATCATTCTTAAAATATATAATAACACGTGGTCACACTTAAATGTTATAACCTTCAAAAATAAAAACATTGTTCCAAGAAAATTTTCATTGTAAGAATTTTAACTGTTTTAGTAATTTATAGTCGTTTTGAAAAAAATCAAAATATAATATATAAGAAAAAAAATCTATATTTTTTATTACATGGTTAATATGATTATTTAATATTTTTAATAACAAAAATTAAACAAAACTGATGAAGGATACAAAAAATATTATCAAATCTTTATTATTCAAAACATTAATTATCACATATATGTTAATCATATTAGGTAATTCCGTAGCTTTTATTTAAGGAAAGAATGTAAAGTATCATTTTATGCACTACTAATCAATACGAATGTTAATTTAATAAAACTATAATCTATATTTAGATGGACCAACTTTTTTCTAAGGATTCTGAAAGTTATTCTGGTGATAACACGTGGCTACACTTATAAGTTGTAATGCTCCAGGATTAATATATAGGGGATATACATTATATTGTAGCCATGTGATCCTTATGGTTACTTGCATTATAATACTTTTCTGTGTCATTTCTGCCAAGTTTCCATAATTAAACATAGTTTTTTGACGAATAATAATAGAATATTGTAAGAACAAAGTAAAACGATACTCCTCCTCATTAATATTCTTCATCCAATATCTCTATAAAAGGAGTTGTGAACTCGATAGGGTAGTACTCATTCACATTGAAAATCCATTAAATCCATTTAATAGGTGACCTTGAGAAAGAATGGTAGAGGAGGAAGTTAAGGCAGACGTGGAGATCAAATCTCCTGCTGATAAGTTCCACATGTTCATCGCAAAAATGCAACATGTGCCCAAAGCCACTCGCTACGTGAAGGGATGTGATTTGGTCGAAGGGGACTGGGGCATGGTTGGAACCATAATCTTGTGGAAACTATTTTTTGGTAATATCGATCGCATCACTCTATCCTTTTTTAAATTTTATTTATTAATTTGTTTTGTAATTTTCTTCTTTGATTTGAATCCAAAGATCATTTTTTTTTGTTGAAAATGGTGGTTTAGATGGAGAGGGAAGAGAGTCGAAAGATAGGGTCGAGGCGATGGATTTTGAGAAGAAAGTGATTCAGTGGAGAGTGTTAGAAGGACCTCTAAAGATAGCATATAAAAGCATCTTGAAAACAATGACGGTGAGCCCTAACCACGGGGGACTTGGAAGTATGGTGAAATGGAACGTGAAGTACGAGAGGGTTGATGAGAAGGTTCCTCACCCTGATAGAGTTCTCCAGTTCTTGGTCGAAGTGACTAAAGAGGTCGATGTATACCTCTTATCTGAGGAATAAAGGCAATATCTAAATAATTAATGCTTGACATACCACATGTTTCTCTGGGAGACTTTATCTTACGTAAGAAAAAACATTATAATTCCTATCAAAATCTACAAATAAAAGTATGTGGAAAGTGTTGTATGTTATTCTCATTCATAGAGACTCATATATATACAAGTACATAGTTGTAGATAAGCTCTATCTCTAACATAGAGATAACTACAACATGAATGAGATAACTACGAGTCAACCATAATTATCCTTAACACTCCCCCTTGGTTGACGCATCTGACTCAGAGATTGTTACATGCCTTTGATGTTGCCTCATTAAAACCTCTCCTGGTAAACCCAAAACCCAATGTGGTAAAAAGGGAAGCCAAGACAGGAAAAAGAGTACAACACATGTAACTCCCCCTGATGAATGCAACACTATAGATGACGCATTCTTATCTGATGTCTGAGCTTCCGGAACGTCGAGGTTGCCTATGACTTGGTGAAGATGATCAGTTGGATTCTCCTTTGAATGAATTTGTAACCCTTGGACGTCTTTAAGTTTTCTGGAACTCCATTAAGATGTGGTCATTACGTACATTTTTGCTCCTGATCACTATGTGTCTTGGTTGGACGGATGGCACTCGACCGGTACTCAGTTGGACTTTTAATCTGCGATTAAATCTTACTCGCAGGTTCTTTCATGTCCCACGGATCTTCTAGTCTCATGGCTTAGCCATTACGTGGACATTTGAATATATATTGAGTCATTGACCCAAACACATACGAACCACTTTGTTTCATGTCTTTTGTCCATTCAGACATATATCACTTCGTATATACCAATGGCTTTATCCATTGTAGCCAATTTTTTATCACAAGGAATCCATACATCTTTTGTATGCTTACATGGACTGATCTGAATTGTTCTTATAGAACTTTTCTGCTAAGCTTTACTTAGTCTATGCAGCTGCATTGTTTCATTTTAGAGAATTTCTTTCTCATCTTTCTTATCTCTTTTGTGGTACCTTTAATCTTTGCTTATCCAGTGAACCATATGCTACTTTTACATACTTTAATCTATGACCAGACTTTGTCAAATTAGTAGCCTCCACCACATTGGAGTATATCTCTTTATAAAATTTTCTTAATCTCTGTGAGTATCCTTGTGTTATTAAGTCATGCTTGAATGTTCTTTTATCTCACGATTTTCTCACAGGATCTTTTATTCATCACTGGTTTTATCTGATGGCGTTTCTATGGCCAATACGCCCATCATTCTTTATTTATATTCTACCCCCACGGTTTCTTTTATCTTTATGAGTACTCTTACGTGGGTTCATGATCCTCGCATATATCTCTATGGTCAAGTGCTACTTATCTTGCGTATTTTTATATCATTGGTATCGATACCCTTTCTGCGTTCCATTGTATTCCAGACATGATCCAATTGGTTTGAGATCTTGTTATCTAGGACCTTTAATACCTAGCAGCTTGGCGTCCCAAGCTACATGGTCTGGTACCTTAGATGTTTCAGTCGGCCGACCTTATTTCTATGTCTGGTCTGGTTTCCTTATTAACCTCAGATTTCATATTTTATGCACCTTTTCTCTTTTCCGAGGTTCCTTTTATTATGGAACATATTGGTCTATCTATAATAGACTCTGTAGCAACTTGGTTGTGTCTCTTCTAGGACATCAAACTCGTTTGGTGCTAAGCTGGTATGGCCTTTTTCTTTTCATTTCTCGGGTCTATGTGTCTGGCATCTAATTTAGCTAGCTTTGCATAATCTTTTCTTTCTTTAGACGTCTTAAACCTCATTCTCTGGTCCGAGGATCTTGCCAAGACAATGATGGTCAATACCATTCTCTTTTTCTTATCATATCCAGCTTATATCTTTCTCCTTATGATGTTGGATAGTAGGATTCATAATCATGCAATCCGTGTACCTGGCCACAATCTGATCACCCATATTTGGCTCAAGGTTTATTTAAAACTCGTGGGAAAAAGAAATACTTATCCAACATATATTCCCAATCCTCTTCAGAGGTTCCATCTTAGACGGCACAATTGTCTGTGGTGGTTTGTTTAATAAAAATCTCAAGATGGTATATGTCTGGCTTTATGACCCGTATTCAATCTGAGATGGGAATATCTATGCTCACTTATATGGCATGATGCATACATTGCATTGTACATGTAAATTCATAATGTCCCTAAGCATTAGGCTGGACGTGGGTGATTTATCACCAAGAGAACCTGAATCTCTAAGCCTTTTATGACATGGTTACAACCCATGTTACGCGAATTTTCTTGTATGATCATGTATCACTGGGTTTAATCCTCACTCCCCCTCATGAACATACTTATTTTTCGTGATGCTTAGGACAATAAAGCCTAATGAGTTTTCCTTGTGTACATGTTACACAACGTGAGATCTTATGGGATAACTCTGGTGCCTTTGCAATAGCAATCAAGTTTTTAGACATGGATGGCTAATCCAGTCATGCCATTAAGTGTAATTTCGTGGGTATACCAATTTGGGTATTCATGGCTCTTTTTGCCTCTTAACATACTGATCCTTAGCATAGTTTAGATCAGTAGAGTACATAAGTATAGTTCTGGGCGGTTTTTATTTCAAATCTTTCGTACGAATCCTATTTTTTCCTTTCTTACCCATTGTTTCTCATTTGGGGAAACCATTTATACTTAATCTTTATAATTCAATGGGTCTCATGGGTGAATATAGATCATTTGGATCTCTCTAGCCCTTTAGGCATTGCATTGGCCATAGTTCTTTTAACTAGGCAACTATACTCGTGCTGATAACGTGTTGTGGAAAGTGTTGTATGTTATTCTCATTCATAGGGACTCATATATATACAAGTACATAGTTGTAGATAAGCTCTATCTCTAACATAGAGATAACTACAACATGAATGAGATAACTACGAGTCAACCATAATTATCCTTAACAATTACAATTTTATTAGATTAGATGTTCGGTTATTTGGAGCTTCATCGTTACGGCTCTAAATTTGTCGACAACAATCTAATATGTTGCTAATATGGGTTTTATGCTATCAATTGTTTATTTCTAAATCCAGTACACATCTTTTTAAGTAGAAAAGAAAAACAACGAAAAACATTTGAACTGCTTGATTCCTTTTACGTTTTGGTTTGAATTAGGCGAGCTTGGCAAAACGTTTTTTCCACTTCGGGATAAGTTTTTGACTTTTGTGGATTATTGTTCTTTCTTAAACTTTAATACTTTTGGATCGAGTTCACAGATCCGATCTAGAATGAGGTGAAACCAGATTCCAACACCTAATATATGTATTCTGATTACTATAGAGTTAGATCACGTTTTCAGTCATATTGTTATGTGAAAAAATGTTTTATGCAGGACCTACTTTCGTTTACAACAAAACGCATTATTTAATATCGTGTGTTAATTATAACCATGTAGCAATTTAAAATAAAATAATGAGAAAATAAAGGGCTATCGGCGTGACTTGTTAACTGCTAATGATCATATTCATACTACCCTTAGTATGACACACATCCTTTAAAAAGTCAGTAGCAGAAAAAGTAAAAATTATGAAATTTTAGGTTAAATGTTAGATTAAATCATGTTTTAATAGTATAAATTATTCTTATGATTTACTTTGATATATGTACCCTTTATAATTTCACATTAAAATGTTATTGTGGAGCAAAATATTCGTTATAAAATAAATATTATTTTAAAAATTTAAAATAAAATTTATCAATTTTATATATTATATAATTTTTTATATTTTTAATTTATTATTATATTGATTAAAATATAATTAGTTTTATAGTTAATGGTATTTTTAGAAAATATACACCAAGAAGAATAGAATGGAGATATACCCAAGTAAACGTAGGGACACCACTAGACCGTCAATATGACATGATCTGAGATGGGGGACCTCTACACTCTGACGAGCCACTGGAGCGCGAGAAGCCGCTGCCCAAGGAAGAAGACTGATCAAATATTTTGGGAGAGAAAAGGGTGAGGGCGTGAGATCCACCTAGCACACAAAAGACCAAGTAAATAATAATACTTTTTTTTATCGTGTGAAACCAATAGTTTGGGAATTACAACAGAAAACAGTAGCCAAAAACCCGACTTAATAAAACCATGATTACCCGGATCTTTTTGACTGGTGTTCATAATTTATAATTTCACTTTTTTTCTATATTTTTCGGATAAAAGATGTCTTTTATTTAAAAAATACTTTTTAAGTTTTCTTAACTAAAAGTTAATAAACGTTTTTTAGGAAGATTAAAAATCCCACCTTAAAAGCTCTTGGTTAATCATGCCCTCAGGGCATGTACATTGGGGGTCTCTTAGCAGAGGTTCTTAACTTTTCTAAAATACGTTTCTTAACTTTTAACTAAGAAAACCTAAGAGACGTCTCTTAAATAAGAGTCTTAAGAGCCGTCTCTTAACAAAAAAAATTTTTTAAAAAAAAAAAAAAAAAAAAAAGAGTCAAATTAAGTTAAGAACCTCATTCTAAGAGACGCTGATAAACATGGTCTCAGGAGAAAAGTTTATGAAATGATGATTGGAGCCTTGTTGCATATGATGTCATGTAACCATGAAGAGCAAGGTATGATTGGAACCGTCCTTCCCTAATACACTCTTCGCAATTTCTCTTGCTACTTTATTGGACTCTGCAGACTCTAGTCTCTATATCTCGGCCAACTTGTAGGAAAGTTGATTGCATCCAACATTTCCTGAGACTATGAAGCGATGACTATCTCTTCTGAACGCCCAAATCAGACAAATAATAATTAAATATAGTTTATTGACGAATAATAATTGAATATATTTGTAAGAAAAAAGTAGTTGAAATGTTAACACTGATATATAGATATAGATGTGAGTAGTGTGTCATGGTTTTTTCCGAGCCGTCCAATAAAAGCGGTGCGTGACAAGTTTATCACATCCAAAATAAGATGATACCACTCATTAATATTCTTCATTCAATATATTTATAAAAGGAGTTGTGAACTCGGAAGGGTAGTACTCATTCACATTCCATTTAGTAGGTGACCTTGAGAACCAAAGCAACAGGAAAAAGAATGGTAGAGGAGGAAGTTAAGGGAGACGTGGAGATCAAATCTTCGGCTGATAAGTTCCACATGTTCGTCGGAAGATTACAACATGTGCCCAAAGCCACTCGCTACGTGAAGGGATGTGATTTGCTCGAAGGGGTCTGGGGCATGGTTGGAAGCATTGTCTTGTGGAAACTATTTTTTGGTAATTATCCTTTTTTGATTTTATTTATTAGTACTTTGTTATGTTCTTTTCTTCTTTGATTTCAATCCCAAGAAAACATGTTTTTGTTCAGATGGAGAGGGAAGAGTGTCGAAAGATAGGGTCGAGACGATGGATTTTGAGAAGAAAGTGATTCAGTGGAGAGTGTTAGAAGGACCTCTGAAGATAGCATACAACAGCATCTTGAAAACAATGACGGTGAGCCCTAACCAGGGAGGACCAGGAAGTATGGTGACGTGGAACCTGAAGTACGAGAGGGTTGATGAGAAGGTTGCTCACCCTGAGAGACTGCTCCAGTTCCTGGTCGAAGTGACTAAAGAGGTCGACGGGTACCTCTTATCCGAGGAATAAAGGCTCTTCGGCCTGGCAATGACTAAATAATTACTGTTTGACACACCACATGGCTCTTGTGTTTTGCATATATCGTTCTCAATAATGTGACATATCTCTGGATTTAAAAAAGATATTATAGAATATGATCCACGCTATAACGCGAGTTATGTTTCTTTGATATACAAAACCTACAAACAAAAATTTATTAAATTAGATGTTCGGTTATTTGGAGCTTCACTGTTGCGGCTGTAAATTTGTCAACAACAATCTAGTATGTTGCTAATTTGGGTTTAATGAAACCCTATGTTATCAATTGTTTTAACTCTAAACCCATTAGACATCTTTTCAAGTAGAATAAAGAAAACATTTTAACTGCTTTCTCTTTCTCTTAAAAAATATACCAGATGATAGAGATTTTTCATCTTATTTTATGTAACACATACTCTGTATAAATGGTGTGGCCAAAAATATTAAAAATAAGAATTTTGGAAAATATTCCAAGACTGTTTACTTTTGAATCTTGTTATTGTTGGATCTATTACTCTAAATCTATGTCTTATACTACGGTAATTTCTCCAAAGTTTTGAGGCTGTCGAAATATCCTTTGTATAAAATTTGTTAAATTCACAATGGGGAATAACATAATTGTTATAGTTTTCCATTAATGTTGTTAGTATAAGAAGCTTGTGATTACTAACAAAAAAATTTGGTTACTACTAAATATACGTACCATATACTTTGTATATTCAAAGTATAAAATGGTGATATATTTTACATGTAATTATATATTATTATCATAACTAGTATGTTCATTAATATTTAGATGAAAATCATTCAACCTAGTGGCGGTTTCAGAAATTAAATTTATTTTACCGGTGTCATAAAATATTTATTGTCTATTAATATGATATACAAACTGAACAAATACATAAGAAACATTATTGATTTATATATTATGTCAAATAAATACCAGGAATTTCAAAAGTGAGACGTAAAATTAATAACAAAATCAGCCAAGATGTGTCAAATGAGATTTTGAACCTTATTTTAGGGGTATAACTGAGAATTACCCCTTTTGTTGTTTTCTTTTTATTCAATTGTGAACAGTTTTATTTATTTCATTATTTTAGGGGTGTCATACAACATCCATTAATACTTAATGGATCCGCCTCAGATTCAACCGTATGTACTATGGTTATTTTTTAATGAAAAGTATGTCCAGTAAAAGTTTATATAATATGGTTAGTATATGTGTAATGTACTGTTGGTCACGAAGTTCATAGAGACCAATATTATATGTAGCGATCGAGTTCATAATTATAAGCAGGATGTGTCATTATACTTACCAGGACATCGAGGTTGGAGATACATTGATACCTGAAAACAAACAAAGAAGAGAGATGTCGGTTAAATAGGTTATTAAACTCCCTAATAGGGGAAGATGCGATAAGAGAAGTATCATTACGTGGTCAAGATAGTGCCATTAGAGCACCTCCAATGGTGTTACCACCATTGGAGTCCTTAAGAATATAACAATAATTTTTTTTCTGTTAAAATAGTTAAGGATTTTTTGTGTCCAATGGTGTTATATTATGGAATCCTTCAAGTACACAGACAAACCAGACCACTCACACCTTGCCACATATTTAAGGATTTGATCCTTAAAAAGCCTTAATTAAGGATCAATCCTTACCTTTGACAAATAATTTATTAATTTTTAATACAAACTATCTATGTTTTCGTGCTAAGGACTTGTTAAGTACCTGCGTTGCAGGTGCTCTTAGAACCCTAAAATATATGCAAATAAGACGAGTATGAAAAATTATATAATTTTTTTATTATATAATATTTTTAGTGTGAAAATAGACTACTTATCCAAATAGTTTAAATCAATAATTGTTGCTTTTCTCACAAAAAATTCACTCACCACAATTCTTAAACTCGTATTCTTTTGCTCGGGTGCACTTCTCTCTTTTTCAAAACAGCTAACCTAAAAACATTTAAATCTTTTTGAATATATATGTGACTATTTCTACATCTCGGATATACATTTTCATATTTTTAGGTGCCACATCACCGTTCAAAGATTAGCTGTATAGTTAATAAACATTTTGTTTAAAAAATAAATAAAATTAATTATATTTTAAATTTATAGGTACAAATCTAAAATTATATTTAAGATGAAATAGAGAAAATATTAATAATATTATTAGCTACTGCTTTTGAGTGACTAGACGTCACCTTGTACTACCATAATTGTCCATGAACTCCAACACCGATGATAGAGACCGAACAGCTACTCTTTACATCGCGTGTTTACAAATTGTCAAACAAAAATGCTGCAATTATATTTTCTGTTTTCTTTTTGTAAATTAAAAATATGAACCATTTTTCGATTTATGCTTATCATGCTATGCTAATCTTCTCTATATTGTTCCAATTTTATCGGATGTCTCCGGAGAGATTTATATTTTCTGTTTTGAAACTTGATCAATATAAAATTTAAGGTTTAAAAGATGTAAGACCAGAGTTTAGTCTAGCATAACCGGTCCTAAAATTTATAGACTTAAAAATAATTAGTAAATTAGATTTTAACTTACGCTTTTATTTTCTTGTTAAAATTTTACTGAAAACAAATTTATTGATGTAATTGTAAAATTATACTCCCTCTGTTTTGTTATAGATGACGTTTTAGGAGATTGCACACTTATTTAGGAAACTAATCTATTGTCTATTTTGTCCTTTTTAGCCATTTATTAGTCAAATCAAATGTTACTAATCCCAATCAATTTTAGTCTTACGTATTTAACAAAATAATATTTCTCGCAAATGAATAAATGCTCAGTTAATTTAGTCAACATTATATGTTGATCTAAGAACACACGAACATATAAGTTTTGTGTAAACTTTTCAACAAAATTTTTAAACATGGAGCGAAAACAAAAAGTTTTAAAATTAAGATTGGAGCCAAACTAAACAAATAATGCCTATATATTGACAAAACACAATCTAATGAATCACAAATTCACTCATGACTTCGAACTTTGATCTCAATCTTCCATTCATAGAAAATAGTGAGTTTTTGTTTGATTTGAACCAAACGCCAGATGAAGTAGACGGATTCGGTAACGAGAATGACGATGTGGCAATGGCTACTACTCCAATGGACTCCAACAGTTTTTTTGCTGAGATAAACTCAGGTATATCCATAGCATATTTTTTTTATCGAACTTGGATTGATCTAGTAATTTTACATTTGAATTAATATTATTGTATTTGTGATATTTCTATTCATATATCTAATTTGTTCAGTGTACGTTGATTTATACAGTATGTTCTGAATTTTTATGTTGATTTATTTTAAAGTTATATACAATCACAACTTTCAAACAATGAGTCAACAATGACTGTTTTGTTTGTTTCTTTATGTGTATTGTATACTCGTACATGTTAAATAATTTATATTACCTTCAAAATCAAATACACCTTTGTTTCTAATATTTTCATCTGTGTCATATGTTTCTTTGTTTTTTATTAGCTTATGTGTCGTTTCAGATGATTAATTACCAAATTTTATTATTTATATTTCTATGCAGGAACAGATGATCAAGTTCCAAATGGCAAAAAGAACAATATCTCAAATACGGAGAGATGGGACATTTATAAAGCTTTATTGGAGAGAAGTGTAGATGGTAAACTAAAAAGAAACACTACTCGAGAAGTGTCTGATTTATTTTTGGTACCTATCCGTACGGTGCAACGGATTTGGAAACAAGCAAAAGAAACTTCAAATGGTGAAGACGTCAATGTGTCCCACAAAAAATCAGGACGATGTGGCCGTAAGAAAACTCCACTTGATTTGAATCAAGTCACCGACATTCCGTTTCACAAGAGAACGACACTCCGATCACTTTCGATGGGTTTAGGCATTGCTCCTTCAACATTGCATAGACATGTCAAAGAAGGTACGATTCGACGTCATACTAATGCGATCAAACCACATCTAAAAGAAGAGAACATGAAAGATCGGTTAAAGTTTTGTTTGTCCATGTTGGAAAAGGACTCTTTGGTTCATGAACCAAAATTCATTGATATGTACAATATTGTACATATTGATGAAAAATGGTTTTACATGACAAAGAAGACGGAAAAGTATTATCTACTTCTCGACGAAGAGGTGCCACATCGTACATGTCAAAGTAAAAACTACATTGAGAAAGTTATGTTTTTAGCGGCGATGGCTCGACCGAGATTTGATGAGGAAGGTAATGAGACATTTTCTGGGAAAATAGGAGTGTTTCCTTTTGTGACTCTGGAACCAGCTAAAAGACGAAGCAAAAACAGAGAAGCCGGAACTCTGGAACTAAAGGCATCAAACTCAGTGAAAAGAGAAGATATAAAAGCAGTTTTGATTGAAAAAGTCATTCCGTTAATCCATGAAAGATGGCCAATTGAAGATCGGGGAAAGACGATTTTCATTCAACAAGACAATGCAAGGACACATGTTGAGTGTGGTGATAAAGAGTTTCAAGAAGCTGCTTGCAAAAACGGTTTTGATATCCGTTTAATGTGTCAGCCACCAAATTCACCGGATCTAAATATTTTAGATCTTGGATTTTTTAGTGCCATTCAGTCACTACAACACAAGACATGTCCGAAACCATAGAAGATCTTGTTCATGCCGTGGAAGAATCATTTGGTCAATACCCTACAAAAAAGGTAAACTATATTTTTTTGACCCTTCAATCATGCATGAAAGAGATCATGAAAGTTGGAGGAGCAAACAAATATAAAATCCCACATATGAAAAAATCGACACTTGATAGAGAAGATCGTCTTCCTCTTCAAATTTGTTGCGATATGTCACTGGTCCAAAATGTAATAGATACCCTAGCATCATCGTCATAATTTTATTATCTTTATTGTTAAATTCATTGTTGAAGTTTTTTAATTTGTTCAGAATTGTTTTTGGATTTATTATTCATTAGTGATTTTTTTTGTTTATTTTTCTGATTATTTTAATGATGGGAAATACCAATTAAATTTATAATCTAGCCACTTGCGTATACAAAGTAAAAACATTTTTAAAAACTAAACAAAGATGGTATAAATATTAATTTAACATGGTCACATTTTAAAACTAGTTTTGTGTTAGTACTTAATTTATGTTAAAAATTACTTGAATAAAACAAATGAATAACAAAATATTGAAATGTGAAATTATATTTCACATATTTATTATTACCAAATAACTTGCAAAGATATATCACATTCAAATTTAAAAAGAATGTGGGAGATGAATCTTCAACATTTCGAGTAGAACTTCTTCAGTTGCTTTGTTAGGGTGAAGTTCTCCTACATCATAAAAAAACAATTTATTCAAATCAAAATCACGACTGACACGATAAAAAATCTTGTAAACAGGTAGATCTTCTTTTTCTTTGGTTTCTTCTTTCTCTTCGGCTTCTTTTTCTTTTTGGTTTCTTTCATCTTCATTTGTATAGAAACATTTGTTGTACCGTAGGATTATATAGTGGAGGTGATGGCAATTTATAAATAATATCTAAATTGACCGACAATGTTCATATATTGGAATCCCACACTACGAGGTAAACAACACTGAAACTTAAACAAGTTGACTGGAAAATAATCCAGAAAATGAAAGGGTAAACAAAGTAAAAAATCACTTTATTCTACCTAGAAGTTTTCAAACGTCAAGTAATTTGACACATGACAAAAATGATAGAACGTCATCTATAACAAAACAGAGGGG
>CAJHQP010011800.1:0-14130 GCA_905132765.1 Moricandia arvensis
TGATCCGATTTTCAAAACCATGGTTTCTAGGTGTTCTGTGACTCCTAGCCTTTGGTTTACTTTTTGTGTAAGTATTTGTTTCTCATATCAAGGAAATCTTTGAGGAAAAAAAAAGAAGAAGGGGTTAAGATTGATAGGTGAAAAAGGCACCAATGCAAAAAAAAAAAAACAGAAAATAAATAACGTCCATAATCCAAATAAACACGTTGGTCTCGAGTTTTGGAGATGCACGAGAAATTTAAGAATCTCTTAATCCAAATAAACGTGTTGGTTCCGAGTTTTAGAGATTTGGAAGTGTTTGTCCACGAATTCATAGATACAAATAATTCAAAAATTTAATATAGTATAAGAATTTTAAGTTATTGGCAAGTTACAATTTATTTTTGAAAACTGAATGTGAATTTATTTTTCAGATTTTTTTTTTAAAATAAACAGATTTAATGAAGATGTCCCTTAATTAATTTTTTATTATTAGAATTAATCCAAAAATTTATGTATGAGTGTATGTGTACAAAAATCACTTAATTGATTTTTTAATTTATATATATGAGAATTTTCATGTAAGACTCAATTCATATTAATAAATTTACAGTAATATTTTTCTTATTTAATATGATAATAGGAAGTTTCATTTTATATGGAAAGTTGTGTGAGTTTTAAATCATAAAAAGTTCTATTAAATATATACTTTAACTTTCTCTTATGATAATTTTCATTTTAAATACAAAGTTTATGAGTTTTTATTTATTTTGTAACATAAACTGATATAAAAGTTTCAGTTATACAAATTTGAATGATTTGTTAACAATAATTTAATCATTTTAAAAATTAATGTAATATATATATATATATGATTATATTTCTATAATAACAATCTTTAAATATATTCAAAATTTTTACTTTCTGTTTAAAATGAAATAAGATGACTAAATTTTGATAATGAAAAAAGTAAAATATTCAAAAATATCTTTCTAAATTTTATGTTTCAAGTTATTTTTTTTATTATAAGATATGTTGGGTAATAAATTTGTTATAAATTTATAGATATATTTTATTTATGATATTGTTTAGATTTTTTGACAACTGATATAAATTATATTTTTGTTTTTAGAATTAAATTAAATAATTCAAAACAAAAAATATCAATCATTCAAATTATAACAATTAATTCAATAATTTATTATGAATAACATGTGTGCAAAATTCACTTTTCGATAATATATGATTTTTAGCGTTTGACAATGCACGTCAGCCTTTTTCTTGTTTAAAAATTGTAATATTATTTTAAGAAAGAGATCATAAGCGTAGACTACGGATCGAATTGCGGTCAAGATAAGTTAATCATTACATATTTGCTGTCGTGATCATTGCCTTATCATCCAGACTTTCACCTTTCAAGAGGGTGATCTTACTTCTTGGTTTATTCAAAGCAGCTTGCTTTAACTATTTTTATTGTGATCTTCCTTTCCCCAATTACAAAATAAAATAATAATGGATACTTGAGTATATATTTTTGTAGTTTCTTATCACCAATTTTATTAAAAGCTTAAAGCCCAAACAAGGTTACTCGAAGGTAGGGATGGGAACTTTACCCTATACCCGAAGCCGCATCCGAACCCGATCCGGAAAACCTAAACCGAAATCCGATCCGAAGTAGCAAAATACCCGAATGAGTATTGATTAGAAGAGATTGGATATTCGAATCCGAACGGGGTAATATCCGAATCCGAATGGATATCCGAAGATAACCGAGCATATGTATACTTAACTTATATTCTAGTTTACATCTCTCAATTTATTTAAAATATCTATATATTAATGTTATACGTACTTTAAAATCATATATATTAATATATAATTACAAATAAAATGATTTGATACTCACTAAATCATATAATATACATATAATTACAAATAAAATGATTTGATACTCACTTCAAATGTATATCAAGCTTTTTGTTTCATGCATTACAAAAGTTATATCTAAAATTTAAAAACAATAAACCAAATTAGTGTCTTTTTATTTTGAAATGTTATCTCCAAATCTATTAATCATTAAATCTATTAAAATAATAAATCAGTTAAGTGAAATATATATTTTATATACAAGAAACTTGAGAAATAAATATTTTATTTTTTTCAAATGTAAATATCCAAAAACCCGACCCGAAATAACCGAACCTGAACTACAAATACCTGAATCCGACCCGAAGTACAAAAATACCCGAACAGGTTCTATACCTCTATACCGAAATACCAAAAAATCCGAAATACCCGATCCGCACCCGAGTGGTATCTGAATGCCCACCCCTACTCGAAGGTCCACTACGATCAATTTATAACTTGATTACAAGACAAAAAAAAAGATAATTTCGAGATTAAACAAACACATGAAATATACATCTTAACTATTGGATTGGCTAATGGAACAGCGAGAAGTTTCTCTACTCGACTTCAGTCTTCTCACTGCTGATCTATCTTCAGATCATCTCTCCAGCAAACTTTTCGGATAAGGCGGCATAAGCTCCACTACTTTCTACTAATCTACCTTGAACTCTCATGCGAAGCCCTCTGGTTCTTATAGTTGATCTCATAGTGGTCACCGATCTTTAACTCCTGGGAAAATCCAATTTATCTAAGAACATATCATATGTCAAGACGTTTTAAGGAAATCCTTACTTTACTTAATCGGCTTCAAATCAACCATATGAATCCAGCACCTTCAATTCTTTAACCTAAGGGGCCACGTGTTACTATATCTCCTTAGGAAGAAACGATTGCGCCCCCACAGAAAATATTTAGCATTCGGTTTGCACCATAAGAAAAACACAAGTTCTGAGATTTAACGATTAGATCTTGCATGAAGAGAGAAATATCAATGCAAATCAGAGAAATTATAGGTTGATGAACTACTCTGATTTGATTGAACAAAAAAAACCAAAAATCACCTAGCAAAAGAAGGATCCGCAACCGGAAACAAAGATCAATCTACATATCGAATATTACATTCAAAACACACAAAGAAATATGGTAACCGACACGCCGCCGACTACCAACGAACTATGACGAATAAAGTTTTCTTGTCAAAGTTGGAGAAAATAGAGAATGAAAGGGATTTGATTGTTGTGTCCTACCAAATCATTTTTTTGGTAACCTAATGCTTGCGTATTTTTACTTGCAGATTTTGTTTATGCATAAAACTATGAAAATGCTCATCAAATATTGAATGGCTCACTTAACTTACTTAAAAAAAAATTCACTTAGCTTACTTAGTCTATGATATACTAACTAACCTATAATCTGGTAAGTCTAACGAATCATCAACGTATGGTTATGAGTTAAGAAAAACGTCAGAATTACGATTGCATGACTTACTTGCTAACCACACCGTCGATGGATTGAAATTCTTCCAACCGAAGATTTAATTTATACTTTTCAATAGTTTGTATATCTAAGTCTATCAGCTTGATTTTATATTATTATATTAATAAATGATTCATTTAGAATATGTGTTTTTTTTAAGGCTGGATTCATTTAGAATATGTTTGTTAATAAAAATATCGAAAATCTAGTATGTCCAAGTTAACCGTTCAATTTTAACCATTGTCAAAAACAAAAAAAAACGTTTAATTTTAACCAATTTGTACGAATTAGTTCAGTAATAAATTTTGGCTTTGACCATAAACCGATCTTGTTTTACTGAGTGCATATCTAAGTTTGGTTGTTAAATTAATTGGCGAAGTAAAATTTATTATTTAAAACTGAGTTGAATTTGTTCTTTTAATAGATTTGTTACAAAAGACTATATATGGTATGTTTATATGATTATATATTCATCAGGCCAAAACAAGTGAATAGCGATTATGGAATTGTATTGAAAGGAAAGTAGATTTTTCTTCGACTTAGCTTCTTTCATTTCTCTTCCCACGTTCATATCCCTATTCACACAATTTGAAGGAAAAGTAGATTTGCCTTCTATAATTATAATTCATTAAATAGCTTCATTAAGTTCAAAGCGTAATTACTAATTATGTGTCAAAAAGACTAAGACTAAAACTATCGACGCCATAAGCGATCATATTTGTTCCTTTTTTCTTCAAAAGATAAAGATTACATTTACGGCATTAGTAGTTTCTCAATCAGTTATTACAATGATGAACGCACTACGTTAGGTTCAAGGTCCAAACGTTCTCACCTTGTCACCCAATTGTTTGCATGATGAGCTATTCGGACTATCGTACTTTATCGTAAACGTAATAGAACCGCCGTCTCTTTTTGTCTAAGTATAGACAACATGTAACTGTATACATACATACATATATAAGCCCGAAGGCCTCAAAGTCACCTACCGAGGCCCAGCCTACTCTTTCCCCTTCTTTCAAGCCCATCTCTCTTCACCCAACGGTCACAAAGGATCAGCTTCTGTGACGTCAAAAGATGGTCTTCGTACGGGTTACACAGCCAAGGATTACAGCTATCAAACCGTTTTGCAACCTTGGGATTGTGTGCTGTCACGTGCTGAGCTGTCCTCTATCTTGTCTGTACTCAAGCACACAGTCTTAATATATATTTGCTGTCGTTGTTCATGGAAGACAAGGAAAATCAATAATAACAAAGTTATCTTCATTACGTTTTCTTTCTGTTGTCACCAAGCTTTCATGGTATCAGAGCCATGGATGGCGACCCTCTTTCCTCTCCATTAACAATCACTCAATGTGTCACACTAAAGCTCAATCACCTGAACTATCTCTCTTGAAGTTTCAGTTTGAGCAGTTTCTCAACTCACAAACCCTTCTCGGTTATGTTACTGGTGCAACACCCCGCCCTCCCTTGACCCTCACTGTCCGTAATGGCGACCAGGTTACAGAGACACCAAATCCAGACTATGCAAAGTGGGTTCGCACAGACCAACACGTCATGGCATGGCTGGTAGGCTCTCTCTCCGAAGATGCTATCAAAGTGTTTATGGTCTTCGTTCGTCTCAGGAGATATGGTACTATTTGGCTCAGAAATACAACCGAGTCTCTCCTACAAGGAAAACTTGATCTTCAGAGTCGCATACAAAGCACCAAGAAGGGGTCTCGTCCGTTAGGCGAATACCTTTCTGAGATAAAGTCTTTATGCGATCAACTGGATTCTATAGGAGCACCCTTGTCTGAACAAGAGAAGATATATGGAGTTTTGAGGGGTCTTGGGAAAGAATATGAATCTATATCCACGGTCATCGAGAACTCCATGGATGCTTTCCCTGGTCCCAACTTTGACGATGTGGTTTTCAAGCTCATTTGTTTCAACGAAAAGTTGTCTTCGTACGAGGCTCCGACTGAGGTTTCTCTGCACCAAGCCTTTCTATCGAACAGAGGAGGATATTATTCTCGAGGTCGCGGACAAAATCGCGGAGGTTTCCGTGGCCGAGGAAACTACTCAACTCATGGCAGAGGCTTCCCTCAGCAAATCAATCAGGGTTCTGGTCGTGGTACTGGCTCCACTTCTAACAACCGACCTACATGTCAAATCTGCAACAAATATGGTCATCCTGCTTACCGGTGTTACAAACGCTTTGATCATTCTTATCAGACTGAGGAGTATCCGAACGCTCTTACTGCAACTCGTGTTAATGATCAGAATGAAGCTCTGGGACACGAATGGTATGCAGATTCTGGAGCCACAGCTCATATTACAAACAATCATTCCCAACTTCATACGTCTCAAGTCTACAAAGGAGAAGACACGGTTCTAGTTGGCAATGGTGATTTTATCCCCATCACTCACATTGGCTCTGCAGATCTGCCTACTCTCCAAGGTAAACTGCCTTTGACTGATGTTCTTGTCTGTCCTACAATCACTAAGTCATTGCTATCAGTCTCTAAACTTACTACTGACTACCCCTGTTCTATTGAGTTCGATGCTGATAGTGTTGTTGTGAAGGACAAACAGACAAAGCAGCTATTAACAAGGGCAGTAGACAGAACGACCTATACGTTTTGGAGAATCCGCAGTTCATAGCTTACTATTCTCACAGACAGCAAGCTACAACTGGTGATGTGTGGCACATGAGGCTAGGTCATCCTCACCAAGATGTTCTCCAGCGTCTCTCCAAGAATAAGGCCATAGTTCTTAATAACTCCAGTCTTCGGCTCTGTGAGGCATGTCAGCTGGGGAAATCTAGTCGTTTACCTTTCTCTAGTTCTGTTTTTGTAGCAACCAAACCTTTAGAACGAGTTTATTGTGACCTATGGGGACCTTCTCCAATAGTCTCAACTCAAGGGTTCGGTATTATGCAGTGTTTGTTGATCATTACTCAAGATTCACTTGGTTGTACCCGTTGAGAATGAAATCAAACTTCTTTTCTACGTTCTTGAATTTTCAGAACTTAGTCGAACGTCAACTCGACTGCAAAATCAAAATATTTCAGAGTGATGGGGGTGGTGAGTTTACCAGTACTCAGTTCTCTAATCATCTGATGTCTTGTGGGATTAAACATCATTTGTCTTGCCCACATACACCACAACAGAATGGTATTGCCGAAAGGAAACATCGGTATATCACAGAGCTTGGCTTGTCGCTGATGTTTCAGAGCAAGGTCCCTCTTCAACTTTGGGTAGAAGCCTTCCTAACCGCAGTTTACTTAGGCAACCTCCTTCCATCTTCAGTTCTTTCGGATCATAAAAGTCCTTATGAAATCCTGGTGGGAAGTGCTCCAGTGTACACGTCCTTGAGAGTGTTTGGGTGCAGCTGTTTTCCTTTTCTGCGACCTTACAGCAAGAACAAGTTTGATCCTAAGAGCCTACATTGTGTCTTTATCGGTTACAGTGAGAAGCACAAGGGATATCGATGCCTACATCCTCCTTCTGGCCGAGTTTACATCAGCAGGCATGTTCTGTTTGAGGAGCACAACTTTCCTTACCAAAATGAATATACATCATTTCTAGATCCCACAGAAACTCCTCTTCTTTCAGCCTGGAGATCTGAATTTGTTAAGGTACAACCGCCGGTTGAAGACCCAGTGGTTCACGACGATATCCTTCCTAAGCCACCGCAGCCACAACCTCAGTTACCCTCAACACCAGTTTCTGAGCAGTCTTCTGGTTCAATACTTTCCGAGGAAGATTTCCCACCCCTTCCATCCCCTGCTATGACTCCAGAACAGGAGGCTCATCCGGTACAACAACCAGCCCCTCTCCATCCTATGGTTACAAGAGCAAAGGATGGTATACGAAAGCCAAATCCAAAGTATGTGTTGCATTCTGTAAAATCATCTTATCCCGAACCAAAGACTGTGGTTGCTGCTCTTAAAGATCCGGGATGGAAAGCCGCTATGGGTCATGAGAAACACAACATGGATATTACTCAGACATGGGATCTCGTTCCACCTGCCCCTGATATACAACCAATAAGCAGTGGTTGGGTCTACAAGTCCAAGCTTAACGCTGACGGTACTCTAAACAAACGTAAAGCTCGACTGGTAGCTAGAGGAAACGAACAGGAGGAAGGAATAGATTACGTTGAGACTTATAGCCCTGTAGTCCGCACTGCGACAATACGCTCTGTTCTTCATGTTGCTACTGTTAAAGGCTGGAAAATTAAGCAACTAGATGTGGAAAACGCCTTTCTCCATGGTGACCTCAAAGAGACCGTCTACATGAAACAACCCCCAGGTTTCGAAGATAAACAACACCCACATTATGTCTGTAAGTTGCGAAAGTCTATATATGGACTTCGTCAGTCTCCTAGAGCGTGGTTCGATAAGTTCAGCACGTTCTTGATTGAATTTGGCTTCAAGTGTACTCATGGAGATCCATCGCTGTTTGTATATCTTCATGGCAATGATGTGATTTATCTCCTCCTCTACGTCGATGATATGTTGTTGACAGGAAACAATGAAGTCTTGGTCCAGCAACTTCTTGCACACCTCAACACGACATTTCGGATGAAAGATATGGGTTCTGTGCACTACTTCCTCGGCATTCAAGTTCATGCTCATTCCAATGGGATGTTCCTCTGTCAAGAGAAATACACAACTGATCTGCTACATAGTGCCGGCATGGCTGACTGTTCTCCGATGCCAACACCACTTCCTATGCAGTTAGACAGAGTACTTGGTCAAGAGAAGCCTTTCTCCGACCCAACTTACTTCCGCAGTCCTTGCAGGCAAGCTCCAATATCTTACTTTGACAAGGCCTGATATACAATTTGCTGTGAACTACGTCTGCCAGAAGATGCATGCTCCAACAGTCGCTGATTACTCCAACCTCAAAGCGGATCCTACGCTATTTGAAAGGTACTCTTCGTTATGGATTAAACATCAATGCGAACACTGGTTCCTATTGTATGGGTTTAGTGACAGCGATTGGGCCCGGATGCCGTGCAGATCACGTCGTTCTACAGGAGGTTTATGTACGTTCCTCGGCTCCAATATCATCTCATGGTCTGCTAAAAAGACATCCTACGGTGTCACGGTCCTCAACTGAGGCAAGAGTACAGAAACTCTATCCGTCACGGCAACTGAGCTCAAATGGTTATCATCATTGCTTGGAGAAATGGGGATCTCCCTTCCAGACACACCTGAGTTGTTCTGCGACAACCTCTCTGCGGTTTATTTAACCGCAAACCCAGCTCTGCACAAACCGAAGTAAGCACTTTGACACTGACTTTCATTACGTGCGTGAGCGGTTGCTCTTGGTACCTTAACAGTCACCCACGTCCCAGCAGCTCTGCAACTGGCTGACATCTTCACAAAACCTCTTCCACATCAACCATTCTCTATCCTGCCGAAGCAAACTTGGTGTCACGGAGTCTCCCGCCACAAGTTTGAGGGGGTGTATAAGCCCGAAGGCCTCAAAGTCACCTACCGAGGCCCAGCCTACTCTTTCCCCTTCTTTCAAGCCCATCTCTCCTCACCCAACGGTCACAAAGGATCAGCTTCGTGACGTCAAAAGATGGTCTTCGTACGGGTTACACAGCCAAGGATTTACAGCTATCAAACCGTTTTGCAACCTTGGGATTGTGTGCTGTCAACGTGCTGAGCTGTCCTCATATCTTGTCTGTACTCAAGCACACAGTCTTAATATATATTTGCTGTCGTTGTATTCATGGAAGACAAGGAAAATCAATATAACAAAGTTATCTTCATTACGTTTCTTTCTGTTGTCACCAAGCTTTCAACATACAATTTACGTAGTTGTTTCACATTAACAAATACGCTATCAATAACATTGACCACAATATAGATGAGAACGCCAGAAGATAGATTGCTACAGATATATATTATGAACATATTGACTCTTTAAGATATTCAAACATCGCTGCCGTGTCCGGAACACCCACCATCTTAATCCCACGACCTTATATTATAATAAATGTATAATTTTTTATTTTAATAATGAAATTTCAATCATGTTATCTTTTTCGAACACACAGATACACACAATATAAAAACCCCACTCAACGTACAAAAATATCACCAACTCCCCATAACACACAATCATCACATTTCGTAACAAATTTAAAGATTTTTCCATCGATGGGTTCCGATGAAATTAAATCGACGTTGGACACGGAGAAAACAACCGTTCCAGGAGGAAGCTGCACCACGTCGAAGAGCTGTTGGTTGGCTCAAGTTGTGCTAAGGTTATTTCTGTTTGCAGCCACTTTGACATCAATTGTGGTGATGGTTACTAGTAAACAGAGCAAGACTATCCTGGAATTCCCTTTCCTATGCAAGCAAAGTTCACACACTCACCTGCTTTTATGTAAGTTCATCCTAATTATTCCCCACACATTATTTGAGAAGTAGTTGGTACGTGTCATTACCAAATTGATATTGAAAGAAAAATGATGACATGTCATACTAACAATGATGACATGAATTGAAACTAATTGTGACATAGACATTACATTAAATATTGATTTATATTTTTGGTAAGTTTTTTATAGAGAAATATCTTACGATAGACCTAAAAATAATTTTGCCACTAAAATAATTTTTAAGAAAAAAAAAATGACCAAAACAGATTTTATTAAAATGTATAAATATATATTTATACTTCTTGAGTTAACTAATTTAGACTTAGTGTTTAGAGTTATGGAGGTGAAGTTCAAAATTTAAAAAAATAAAAAAATATTAAAATTTTTAAAATAAAAGTCTATTTTGGTCATTTTTTCTTGAGGTTTATATTTATGACAAGAACTTAAAAATTTTATTTGAGAGATTTTTATTTTTATATTATGATAATAACTCATAAATTATCATCAATATAACAATAAATAATAGTAGAAATAGAAATATAATGGTATTTTAAAATTTTCAAAAATTTATTTAATTCTAATTTTTATAATTTCATAATTTTTATAACTAAAACAATCTTCAAAATTTATGCATTTTTTTAAATGTAATTTTCTAATCTCATTATCATTAGTTTCTTTTAATATCTAAAAGTTGTAGAAATATTATTTAGTTTTACGTGTTGATAATTATATACCTAGAAAAATCTTCTCTTAATTTTATAGAATTTTATTTAATATATTTTAATTAAATAAATATATAAAAAAATCTTGCAATATTGTATTTTAAATATATATATATATATATTAAAAGTATAAATATGAATAAATTATTTATTTTATCTTGATTTTTACATATAGTTAAATAAAAATTTAGAAATAAAATATTTTAAGCAAATAAAAATCTTAAAATTACATTTTTTTTTAAAATATGATTTAAATTGTAAAACTTTTAGTTCTGCACATGGTGCAGGAAAACACCTAGTTCATCAATTAATCAACTGTTCTCTTAGTTGAAACTGATTGATTATCTTAATAAAAGTAAAAATGGCGGAGTTCATATTTGATTTGTATATCTCATAGTCAAATAAATACAAACTATAATATATTTGGAATTTTGTAGAGTAACATTGCAACTTGGCAAAGACCAACACATTATTTGGAATATAGGTTATAGTTTTAAGCATGGGTCTTAATTAGTAAGCCATAAATTAATCAAAGCTAGAAGAAAGTCATGTCAAATTTGGATGGTGTAATACAATATACTAGCAGAACTTAAATTTGGTCAATGTTTATATACTTTGAGAAATTAGGAAGGATCCATCACACATGTGTAACAAATATATTCGAGCATTAAAGTTAGGTTAAAGAAATATATTTTAACAAATAACCATAATACGTACTTTAAATAAAACAAAACAAAAAAGAGTAACCTTTATGCAAGTTGGAGCAGTTGAGATTTTTGAAACAAAGATTTTGGAAAGTTCAAAAAGGGATTGGCCCAAAAGTTATTTAATCGAAAGGACTCAAAAATATTAAATGTTCAATCAAGATAATAGAAGCATCTTCACATTAGAAGATTTTAATAGTGTATACTTAGTTTATAGTATTTATTATTTAATTACTCAATCTCTTTATTTTTGTTATTATGCAGATACTTTTGTGGTAGCATTATCGGTGGCTTGCTTTTACAGCATTCTATCTACACTTGCCACCGTATCTGCTTTCATGAAGCCTTCTCCCTGCTCTGCGATTCTCTGCTTAGTCTTGCCATTATGGATGCGGTTAATTCCTCTTTATTAAACCGTATCTATTATTTTAAAACCATAGAGAAATCAAATTGTTATTTGCTAGTCAGTAGTAAAGCCAAAACAATTGGTTAGAAACCAAACAAAAAGTTGACGTGGACTATTCTTGGGTTACTTGAACGAAATTAAAGCATCTCTATACAATTTGGTATAAGAGAAAAAATCACTGAATGAATGGCATAGAATAAAATAATACAACTAGTTAACTTAAATGTAACGTTCTTAGTAACAAAAAACGACAAATATTTGGCAGGTGATGGTAGGTATAGTGGCGTCAGCGACCGGAGCATCAGGTGGAGTAGCATACATTGGTCTGAAAGGCAACAAAAACGTAAATTGGAGAAAAATCTGTAATCTCTACGACACGTTTTGCCGTCACGTCGGAGGCGCAATCGCAGTCTCATTGGTTGCTTCAGTCATCCTCCTCCTCCTCTCCATCATCTCTGTCCTCTCCCTCTACAAGAGAATCCGTTGATTCCTTCTCTCTTTCTTTGAATCCTTCCAAGTCAACTCATATTGATCTCATTCTTGTTTTTTGCTTCGTAATCTGTCGAAGTTAATCTTTGTGTTTTAATTCTTGTAGTGCTGTCTTGTTTTCTTGATTTTGTATAATTTTGTGTTTAATTTATTTGTAAACCGATGTTTTTAGTTGCATTTTTTGAATGTTGTTTATGTTTTGTGTTGATGATTTCTTTCATAGTTAAATGCTTCTTTGTCTCTTACTTGGTATTGATCCAACTGATGACCAAGTTTAAGGTAGTTGTGGTTAAATGTGTATTTACCGTTAGGAAAAAAATACGATTAGAGACAGTGAAAGATAACAGTATTAACAAAATTAGTTGTTTGGGGAAAATAATTATGCTTTTCGTGAGTTTATTTTGTTAAATAGATCCAATCAGATGGACGATCCTGAATTGTTAAATAGACCAATTTATGAATTTTTTGGGACAACTTGTTTGGAACCGAAATTCAGTCGGGCTCCGTGGGAGAAAGACCAAACTCGTAGGTAGGTTTAATACAAAAACGTTTATTGAATCGGGAAAGTGATAGTCGATATACAAAAGAGGAAGTACAAGGTAAGAAAAATAGCTGGTGCGCTAAGAGCTAACCGGAAAAATACAAATCGACAGAAAAACAAGAGGAATAAAACTCTAGTTCTAGCTGTCCCAATGTGAGTGTGTAGATTGCCCCCCCCCCTCAACTCTTTTATAATAATCGAGTAAAGATATTGGATACCTTAGGTCGGTTTTTCTTAATGGGCCTTTACTCGTCGAGCCTGAACGTACAGGCCGATAAAAGTACGTCACCAAGAGAATGTCCTTAATCGTCCAAATAAGTGATTAGAGGTGATCTTTATCGGCTAAAAGTAATCTATAGCTAAGCCAACTGCTTTTAACCACGAAGCCGAGCCGAACGATTTAAATCTGATGGGCCAGGCCGGCTATTTCATGGGCCTTGTAGGGGATGTAATCCACCTCCTACAGTAAGCCCCCCCACCCCCAAAGTTTACTGATGTTCGGCGCAGCCGATTTCAGTGAATTTGTGGATCATGGTTCGAAAATGGGCGGTTTGGCGCGAGAGGACGGATCAGTGCGCGTTTACGTTTCTTCATCGTAAATCTTCTCGACGCCTTTATATAGATTTTTTTTGTCGTTTGGTGACGATACAACGGGTTTGGCTTATCTCGTTTGACCGCCTCGGGTCAGAAGCATTGAGTCGATGAGAGTTGTGGTTGTCTGCGTCTCCAATTGAAAATTCCACGGGATCCAGAGCAGAACGCTTGCTTGGCGTTATGTCGGGCAGTTAGCGGTGACCCATTTGGTTAGTTCTGATCCGAAATATGGAGATGTTGCGAGAAGAAATAGTTATTTAATGATATGCCGGGAAGTTGAAAGGTTGTGAGAAGTTGAACGGTCGCAGGAGGAAGTGGGCAATTAACGAGATCCAGGCCCATTAATGTCGGAAGCTGAAAGGTCGCGAGGGGAAGGAAGGCTGTTTAGAGGCTTTTTAAGGCCCAATTAGGCCATCCTAGACCTAATTATGGCTCCTCGAGGAAATGCGCAGCTTCCTTCCTTATAAATATGCTCTCCCCCCTTCATTCTCTCCATTCTTCTCTACACGCGAAAGGTACTTTCTCTCTCTATTTCTCTTCTCTGTACTTCTGTTTCTAAGTTTTTGTCGATAATGCCGTCGAAGAAGTTGTCTCAAAAGGATAAGGGGAAGGCAGTTGCTTACCGCGTCGAGTCCTTCTAGGGACGCGATAGCCAGTGAGGAAATTCTTGACGAGTTCAGCCTCGTTCATCAAGATGCGATGATGGACACGAAGAATATGAGTTTGTCACAAATGATGTTAGTCGTCGATGCGGAGAGGCTCTTTAGGGGCGAAGAGATGGTAATGAAACATCAGACGCTCCAGTGATTCGGACAATTCGTCGATTCATCCTGATTTTGTTCCGGTGCGCTACTGTCTGAATGGGATTTATGTCGAAATTCTGGAAGTAAGTTCCAAGTTACTACGTCCTGTAGAAGTGGGGGGGGG
>CAJHQP010011801.1:0-14125 GCA_905132765.1 Moricandia arvensis
CTCCACGCACTGGATAGTCAATGGCTTCTTCTTCAGATCCTTGATCCTTTTCTTCCTCAGATACCATCTCACCGTTCTCCAAGAGAATCATCACCTTTTTGTTGGTGCATTCACTGGCATAATGGCCAATACCATGACACTTGAAACACTTCACATCTCTGGATCTTGTGGCTGGTGCTTTGGCTTTGTCCAGGTCACGCTGAAACCCTTTTGATCCTTCGTTTGGCTTGACAAATGACTTCTCTTCCTTGGCATTGGATCTGTAGGCGTTCCCATAAGAGCTTTTTGGAGTAGACTTCCTCTTTTGCTGCTGTTCAATGAGAATAGCCTTGTGTAGAAGTTCATAGACATCCTCATACTCCTGTAGTTCCAATCTGTCTTGGATATCTCGGTTGAGACCAGCTTGGAAACGAGCCATGGTTGCCTCTGGATCCTCGTCTATGGCAGCTTTGATCATGAGTGTTTCCATCTCTTGATAGTACCCTTCTACACTTTTGCCTCCTTGAGTAAGTCTCCTAAGCTTTTGATGGACCTCTCTGCTGTAATGACTAGGCACAAACCTCTTCTTCATGATAGCTTTCAATTCATACCAGGATGCAACTTGTGCTTCCCCTGTCCTTCTTCTAGTGGATACAACCTGGTCCCACCAATGAAGTGCGTACCCATTGAATTCAGTAACAGCAAGCCTGACCTTTCTTGTTTCTGAAAAGTTTTGGCAATCAAAGACAAGCTCCATTCTCTTCTCCCATTCCAGGTATGCATCCGAATCTCCACTGCCACTGAATGATGGAATTCTCAGCTTGAGATTACCAAGGCTATCATCAGTCCTCTCTCTGGTTCTTTGGCGATGATGAGGTTTTGTTAAGGAGTCTACCTTGGAGAGCCTTGATTCCCCATCTCTATCAGTGCTGCGGCCAGAAGAATAATCATTAACCTCATGCTCTCCTTGAATAATCCTTTTGCCTCTTCTTTTCTCCCTTGCTGCTTTCCTAACCTGAGAAGAAGAACCCAAAACATTGTTAGTAGCACCTTTCTCAAATTCCCACTTCTTTTCCATTTCTTTCATCATATAAGCCATCATGGCCTCCATTTGAACTTTATCCAACTTGTAGGGCGGTGTTTCATTGTCTTCCCTGCTGCCATCAGACATGGTTTCCTATGAAGACTCAAAAAAAAGGAAAGATTAGTGCAGTTAAAGATAGCCGAAGCCTCACTGCTCTCAAGTGTTTCTCTCAAGTTTTAAGTGTTTTCTGTGATTCCAATAGCTCAGCAGTAAACAAAGACACGCCAACAGAGTGATTCCCTACCCCAGAAAAGAACAAGATAGATAGATTGCAAGATTTGTGGTTGCAAGGAGCTTTACCACCAGAGACTGGATTTCTCTTCAGTCTGGCTGGATTTCTCTTCAGCCTGGCTGGATTTCTCTTCAGCCTCTTGTTAATATTCTTGTTTCTTTTTTTTTTTTTTTTTTTTAAACTGGTTGGCCTCCTTGCAGAACAACAGATAGATAGAAAAGACAAAGTGATTCGACAGAGAAGATGAATAGATCAGAAAATAGGTTCCCAAAGAGAGAAAGAGATTTCGAAATCAAACCCAACAAATCAGAGGCCCTCAAACTGCTCTGATACCACTTGATGAAACCCTTCTGGTTTTGTTTCCCTGATTGATCTTGAGGGTGATTTGAAGAGACACTTTCTGCCTGGTATGATCACACGCAGGATTGTTGATGGTTTGATCTTGAACTTGGTGGAATGGATTCGAGTAGATGATCTTCAGAACTGATCTATGGATTGACCAGAACTTGTGTAGAATGCCAAGAGATCGTATGGTTTACCCACACAAACAATGACCTAATGGCGATTAAGCCTTGCAGAGAACCAACTCCTAGGCAAACAATGTTCAAAGATGAACAAAGGAATCACAGTTTGAAAGAGAGTATTTGATAACAAAAGTGATTGATTTTTATTCAGAATCGACACAGAGTATTTGTAAGAGAAGAAGGAATACAAAGCACTCTAAGGACTTGTGGAAAACAAGGAAGAAATCATAAAAACTAGAGTAGACCAAAGACTGAGTATGTGAAGAGTTTGGTTGGCTCTTTGACTTCATTTTCGACTGGGCTTGATTCTGGATCAGAATAAACCAAGCAAGAAATGGCTTTCTTCAGCCTTTGGGTCTGTGATCTCGTGACTGGCCCTTAGAGAATAGAAATGGGTCTTGGTCTTCTTGGATCAATGGTTTGGCAAGAGAAGATGGGTCTGATCCATCCTTGGCCCAAAATGGTTGAAATTGGCTTGGTCCATTTTGGTGGTTAGGCTGCGTTTCAGCTTGTCCAAAACCAGCTGGAGTGTCACTCTTAATCAGCTCAGCTCCTGGTAGTGAAGTATTACTGAGCTGGTTCAGCTCGTCCACACTCTCATCCAGCTCATTCAGCTCAGCTCTTGGTAGTGAAGTATCACTGAGCTGGTTCAGCTCGTCCACACTCTCATCCAGCTCGTCCACACTCTCATCCAGCTCGTCCACACTCTCATCCAGCTCAATCAGCTCATCCAAACGCGTCTGGTTCTCCTTAGATAGCCTGTTCTGGTCCAATTCAGCTCCTGGTCTAGCCATGGTTGCATCAGTTTCTATCCCAAAGGAAGTACACACTTGATCTGTTACATGAGGCAGGAAATCTAGGTGGAAGAGCAGCTAAGACTCCACTAGAAGAGGGCTATAAGGTGATGCGTTAAGGGGAGATTGAAGACAAGCCCTATGAAGATGTTAAGCACTATAGGAGAATGGTTGGGAAACTGATCTACCTCACCATCACCAGACCAGATGTGTGCTTTGCAGTAAACCAAGTTAGCCAGCATATGCAAGCTCCCAAGGTTCACCATTGGAACATGGTGGAAAGGATTCTAAGGTATCTAAGAGAAGCACCAGGTCAAGGAGTTTGGATGGGTTGCAACAAGAGAGCACAGAGATAGTGGGATATTGTGATTCTGATTGGGCTGGAGATAGAGTGGACAGGAGGTCAACAACAGGCTATTGTACCTTTATTGGAGGCAATTTGGTAACCTGGAAGAGCAAGAAGCAGAAGGTGGTATCTTGCTCAAGTGCTGAAGCAGAATATAGAGCAATGAGGAAGCTCACTAGTGAGCTCATCTGGATCAGGAACCTGCTCAAGGATTTATGCGTGGAGACATAATTGCCAATCACAATGCATTGTGATAATCAAGCTGCAATACACATAGCATCCAACAATGTGTTTCATGAAAGAACCAAACAAATTGAGGTTGATTGTCATAAGGTGAGACAAGCTGTGGAGCAGAGGATCATCCTACCATGCTATACAAGAAGTGAAGACCAGCTAGCTGATATTTTCACCAAGGCTGCAAGTACGAAAGTCTGTGAGTTCATTCATCCAAAGCTTGGACTCATAGACCTCACATGTCACTGATCTCTCCTCCATGGAGTGTTCTACTCTTTTTCCTTAGCTTGGGTTTTCTCCCAAGTGGTTTTACCTAGCTAAGGTTTTAATGAGGGAATGCTTCATGGCTTCCATGCTTGACCAGTCCCTATGGTCGAGCTTGAGGGGGAGTGTTGACATGAAGAATAAATAATCTGGAAATAAATGTTGACAAGAAGACATGAATAATAAGGAAGAAGATATTAAGGCAAGAGAATCATCCAGAATGATCAAGTATGAAATAACCATTTGTCCGTACAGTTAGGTCAAGGAGTGACCTAACGTGGCTTGCAAGATAAGGGAAGGTTTAAATTGAAAAGGAAGGAAGCTTACTCTATTCAGAACCAAAGGAGGATGTTGACAAAGGCAAATAGACGTTGGAGCATAAGGCCAAGGGCAGAAGAGTTAAAATAAATTCAAATGGAGAGAGGGGGGGACCATTCTTCACCTGTCACTTTCTAACATGGCTGGACGAGCCCCTGCCCTTCTTCAGACTGCTCCAGACCCAATTGTTTAATATTTTCTCTGCTCAACTTGTCTGAATTGTTTATTAGTTGTTTTTGTTTTGTTTGCCTATTAATAGGCATGTACTCAGAAACTAATCTAAGCAAGGAAAACACTTTCCTCTCTCTTTATTCTCTACCTACACGAATCCTCTCTTCTCTCTCTTGTTCTTCAGTTTGTTCATCATGTTCTTCCATTAAAAGCTCTCTGAATCTCTAAATTTACAAAAGGGTGCTTGATCATGCAGGACTTTTGTAGGTGTGCGGTTGATGAGATAACAGGCTGTAGACACAGCATCACTCCAGAATCTCTTGGGAACATTGGCTTGAAACATTAAGGATCTTGCTACCTCCATGAGATGACGATTCTTCCTCTCAGCAACTCCATTCTGCTGAGGAGTATAAGGGCAACTGGTCTGGTGAAGGATCCCATGTCTAGCTAAGTGGTCCTTGAATGCATGGCTTGTGTACTCTCCTCCATTATCTGATCTAAAAATTTTAAACTTGGCATGATAATGGTTAGTCACATATGATTGAAATTTTTTAAATGCATCAAGGACCCTATCTTTAGATGGAATGAGTGTTAACCAGGTGTATTTAGATTTTTCATCAATGAAAGTTACAAAGTACTTATGATTATCCCTAGATATGCAAGGAGCAGTCCAAACATCAGAGTGAATTAGATCAAAGCACTTCTCATAAACAGTAGATGATTTTGGAAAGACAGTCTTACAATGCTTGCCTAAGATGCAAGCTTCACACTCATTATTTTCAAAAACAACACCTGGTAACATCAAGTTTAAAGCTCTAACATGAGGATGTCCTAGTCTAGCATACCACAAAGCATTCTTATTTAAGACAGAAGAAACAGTAGTAAAGGAACAACTAAAATCAGAAACAGGATCAAGCTCTTCAAGCATATATAACTCGCCCTTGGTAACTCCTTTTCCAATCACCTTTTGGCTCTCAATATCCTGAAACTCAACTTCATTAGGACTGAATATAACCTTACAATTCAAATCATTTGTACACTTCTTAACAGATAACAAGTTTGAAGTAAATTCAGGCATATAGAAACCTCTTGAGTTCTTACTAAACAGTTTTAGATTTCCTATTCCTCTAATAGGGATCTTATCACCATTTGCAATCATGACATGACCATTAGCTGGTTCAATGTCTTTGATCAGGTTGGTGTCACTTATCATGTGATGGGATGCCCCTGAGTCTACTATCAATGGCTTAGGTGAGCTATTAGCAATGTGACAACTAGCTTTAGGACTAGAGCAATCAGGACATTGGCGGTTCATTTCATTCTCTATAGTTCTACCAGTTCTATCAGTCCTAGACTCATTCACATTTCCTAGCTTACTAGCAACCATTGAAGCACCAAGAGAATACCCATTAAGATTACCAAAGGTGTTACCATTCTCCTTGAGCATTTTGATGAGGGCTTCAATGTCAGACCTCCGGATGTAGTCCTGATCATTGTTCCTGCTGATGCTTCCTGTGTAAGCAACAAGAGACTTTCCTTCCCTCGCCTCCTTCTTATCACCATCAGTTGTCTTGCTTGAGCCAGCACCATTTGAACCCTCCGAGATATGAGCTCTTGCTTCCCTCTCCTTCATGAACTTAGCCGGCTTAAGGTGTGGGTGCAGAATCCAGCACTGACTCTTCTTGTGCCCCTGCTTCTTGCAGTGATCACAGTTGCCATTGAACCTCCGGTCTTCATACTTGTTGTAAGCCGCCTTGTTTGCCATTGGGGTTTCAACCTGATCAGTTTACGCAGCCTGGTTTGCCAAGGTAAGCTCCCCCTTACCTCCAAACAACCCAATAGACCCTTGCTCCTTTTGTATCTGAGCACACACATCTTCTAAAGATGGGAGCTTCTCAGCTCTCAAGATGTGTTTGATGAGACTGTTGTATGCTAGGCTGAGAGTGAGCAAGATTCCAAAGACCTTGTCTTGCTCACGCCTCTCATTCAATTCATCAGCATCAACCGTGCTTGGCCTCAACATTTCTAGCTCGTACCAGAGTGCTCTAAACCTCCCAAGTGTTAACTTGAAGAGATACAAATGAACAAGAGAGAGATGAGATGGAGGCAAAGAAGATAGATGATGGGAAGAGATCTTGTGCAACGAGAATGTAGAAGGCTGTGGACAGCTTTTAAGTGTACAAGAGGCTATGAAACATCATGGAGAAGTCTAAGGAAGACCTTGGGAAGCTTTAGGGAAGAGAAGGGTTCAAATGGTCCATGTTTGGGTGAGGTGTATGGACTGTACGGATCCGTACGGACTGTACGGACTGTACGGATCCGTACGGACCAGACTCGACCCAGAAACATCAAATAGTCGACCATTTGTTCTTAAAAGATGTTTTGAGTCTTGGGAAGGTTAGGGCACATCAAGGGATCCTAAAATGACCAAGACTTGTAACCCAAGGCAGTATCAAAACGTGTGAGGCAAGGAAGGTTTAGGGTTTGTAAGAAAGATAGAAGACTTGGGACTAAAGAGAAGGTTTGGGCAAGAAAGAGAAGATACCTTGGTATATTCGACCAAGGAAGCTTCCTGGAAAGAGCTGAGGAGTGGATAACCTTATCCACTCACCAAAGGAAGAAAGAAAGGGCAAGGAGCCGTTTATGGATAAGGTTTATGGATAAGAAACCTTATCCATCCGTCCAAAAGCAAAGGAAGAGCCTTTCCAGCCTGTCCAAACGTGTGGAGCCTCTGAGCCACAAGATTCAAATAAACCAGCCTGGTTACCTTGACTTCACATGCTTATTCCTTAGGGTTTTGATCCGTGTAGCCTCTCCATTTCTCTATATATATTGTATCTCTGTCAAGTGTAAAGATTAAGGGAGAAAGGGGGAAAACCCCTCTCCACTTCAGAAATAAAGCTTGTTGTGTTCTTGATTCGAATCCCTCTCAAGTCTTCCCTTTTCTTAGTCTTTTAATCTCTCTTAGTCTCTCTTAGTCTCTGATTCTGATTCAAGTTCACACAAGTAAACCAGAACCCATTCTCTTCTTCATTTCGTTTTCATCATTGCCTTAAAGGCTTGTTCATCACACACAAACCCAGATCCACATACTCTGGTGAAAATCCAACATGGTATCAGAGCCAGGTTCATCAGAACTTGGTGTCTAGCTTCCGCAAAGATCAAAGCTTTCTCTCATGCCATCAAAACCCAGAAAGAAGCTTCCTTTCCAGCTTGTTCAACCTCTACAAGATGGTGTTCATCCGGAAAGCCCAGAAGCTGTTCTTGAAGTCTCATACTCTCTCATACCGTCCAGAAGAAAGGAGAGCCTCGGATCCAGGAGTTATGGAGTGGATTAGCTACCCTCTTCATCAAATCAAGTCCAAGGCGTGTTCTTATTCAAATACCAGGAAGAAAGGTGAAAGCTTTCACCTTGTTACTGGTGGGGGCGACCAAAGTATGAAGAAAGGTGGGGACTTTGGGCATGGAGAGTCCAAGGGAAGGTCCATGGAGGAAGGAGGTGTTGGAGGCGCAACCAATAGCCCCTGATCTTGCCATGAATCAAAGGTGTTCAAGGAACTAACACTAGTTCCTTGTTTGTAAGAACCTACTGTCCCTTGTTATAAAGCTTGATCCTTTATGAACTGAATGTGTTGTGTGATGTGTTTGAGACCTGAGGATGTGTTTAAGATTGCTAGATATGATGTTTAGAATCTATCCCAGGATGTTTAGATGACTCGTTTTGAATGGTTGAGTGGTTAAAGTGCTTACTCCAGTTCTAAATGTTGCTTGACATGATATTAGATAGCATGTTCTGAATCTGCTTGCATACATGAATAGAAACTGATTTAAAGTGAAGCATTTGGGTCTGGTGTTTGGAAATGGCAGTGATGCTTAGTCTCTGTTCTTATGAATGTCTTGCTAGGATGATAGATAGTTGTATCTAATCCGTTTTGCATTCATGAAGTAAATGGGTTAAGGCTGTTGCATACTATTGTCATTGGGGCTGCCTTAAGGTTGAGACACCTAGACTGATGTCTAAGGGTCGTTTAAGGCAGGGATTGTTTCCCTAAGTGCTTTGTGATAGCATTTAGAGAGTGGTAAGCTTGCATTAGATGGATCTCAATGATAATGAGATGCTGTCTAAGTGCAAAGCTTGTGACATTGGTGATCAAACTTGATGATTAGTCAAGGTTTGATCCCAATGCAAAGGTGTCTTATCTCGTTTGGAGTTTGAGTGTTGTTTCAGGTTCACATGGAGTGCTTCTTGTTCAACACCAATCCGGAACAAGAGGAAGGCTTGGTCCATTGTGTGGAGCAATGGGAAGGTTCTTGGTGTAGTAGCCGGCTATAAGAAGCGCAGACCATGAAGGTTGTTGAGCTCCTGGTTCAAGGCACACAAGAAGAGAAGGTCATCACTGAAGCTTGAGGAGGCCGGTGACCTGAAGGGTACTTGAAGCTGAAGACATGGAGGTGGACCAGTGGTTTAAGCGCAGCTGTTGGGGTGGTGTGCTCCTGGTTTGGATGCTCATTCAGGCTCACTTTCAAGCTTGAACCTAGACTCAATTCAAGCTTGAGGTGGGGACTTTAGTGAGCTACCTGATGATCTAAGTTCAAGACCTGGTTCCTCCTCACCATTGCACCAGGAATAGAAGATGGAGCCATCCGGGTTTAGACATTGGCGAGTCTAGACAAGAGAGTGGTCAGAGCACTCTTGGCTGTGTGAAGAAGAAGGTGACTCTACAATGCGGCTTCTGAAGTGAGGTGGTTGAAGAGTTAGCTGAGGTATCTTCCAGCATTCCATTCAAGGTGGCGAGATCAGAAAGGAGTGGGCAGTGGTGTGTTGATCAAGATCATGAAGCTGTCCTTCCAAGCTTGACTTGTTCCACATGGTCAAGCTTGAGGGGGAGTATTGAGAAGCTTCAATGATCTGTGAAGATGGAGTCCTTGGTGGTTATTCAAGAAGAAGAAGCAACCAAGGCTGAGTATGAAGATGGAGTTGTATCTGGTAATCCGAGCACTTAACCCAACAAGAAGTTGGGTGAAAGGGGGAGAGACCAAGATCAGTATGAGATGAGCTAGATGAGCTGAAGAAGAGGTAGTGGTGTGCAATGAGAGTCGGTCCAGACTTGCACCACAGTGAGGGCCATGATCCAGAGTTCTTTGTGTCCACCACACTGGTTGAGACACAAAGAACTCACTGGCCAATCCCTAGGCCTTGAAGGAGCTTACTCTTTTCCTTATGAGGGTTTTATCCCTAAGGAGGGTTTTCTCTCATAAGGTTTTTAATGAGGAGTGACTTCAAGGTTCCAAGCTTGACTTAGGATCACTAGAGTCAAGCTTGAGGGGGAGTGTTAACTTGAAGAGATACAAATGAACAAGAGAGAGATGAGATGGAGGCAAAGAAGATAGATGATGGGAAGAGATCTTGTGCAACGAGAATGTAGAAGGCTGTGGACAACTTCTAAGTGTACAAGAGGCTATGAAACATCATGGAGAAGTCTAAGGAAGACCTTGGGAAGCTTTAGGGAAGAGAAGGGTTCAAATGGTCCATGTTTGGGTGAGGTGTACGGACTGTACGGACTGTACGGATCCGTATGGACCAGACTCGACCCAGAAACATCAAATACTCGACCATTTGTTCTTAAAAGATGTTTTGAGTCTTGAGAAGGTTAGGGCACATCAAGGGATCCTAAAATAACCAAGACTTGTAACCCAAGGCAGTATCAAAACGTGTGAGGCAAGGAAGGTTTAGGGTTTGTAAGAAAGATAGAAGACTTGGGACTAAAGAGAAGGTTTGGGCAAGAAAGAGAAGATACCTTGGTATATTCGACCAAGGAAGCTTCCTGGAAAGAGCTGAGGAGTGGATAACCTTATCCACTCACCAAAGGAAGAAAGAAAGGGCAAGGAGCCGTTTATGGATAAGGTTTATGGATAAGAAACCTTATCCATCCGTCCAAAAGCAAAGGAAGAGCCTTTCCAGCCTGTCCAAACGTGTGGAGCCTCTGAGCCACAAGATTCAAATAAACCAGCCTGGTTACCTTGACTTCACATGCTTATTCCTTAGGGTTTTGATCCGTGTAGCCTCTCCATTTCTCTATATATATTGTATCTCTGTCAAGTTTAAAGATTAAGGGAGAAAGGGGGAAAACCCCTCTCCACTTCAGAAATAAAGCTTGTTGTGTTCTTGATTCGAATCCCTCTCAAGTCTTCCCTTTTCTTAGTCTTTTAATCTCTCTTAGTCTCTCTTAGTCTCTGATTCTGATTCAAGTTCACACAAGTAAACCAGAACCCATTCTCTTCTTCATTTCGTTTTCATCATTGCCTTAAAGGCTTGTTCATCACACACAAACCCAGATCCACATACTCTGGTGAAAATCCAACACCAAGATGCTTAGTAAACTCCATATCCTCTTGTAGCAACCCATTGATTGCCCTCTTCACCTCAAACACTCGGCTCAAGTTTGAGATGTTCCCATACACTTTCTTCAAGGTATCCCAGAGCTCCTTTGCAGTTTCACAGTAGCTGTAAGCTTCCATGATAGGAGTTTCCAGGGATCCTTGAAGCAGTGTCATCACCATCATGTCTTCTTGCTGCCATTTCTCCACCTCACTCGTAGTACTTGTGGTGCTTGAACCTTCATCTCCTTGAGTAATGAGCTTAGGAGCTTCACCGGATGTGATATGACCCCATAAGCCCTTACTTCCCACAGCAGTCTTCACCAGACGAGACCACAACACTATCCATCTAAAACCAGGTTGGCTTCAAAAGCTTGGAAGAGAGAGATCTGAAACTTAGAACACGGATGAACCCAGAACGAGGGTAAAGGTTGAGACTTTGAAGAAGAGAACGAGAAAGACTCAAGCTTTATCGCTTCACAAGCTTCAAACTTCAGTCTTCTACTCGGATCTTTGAAGATCAGCCTTGGATCTTCAAAAAGCTTCGACCTTGATGAACACAAACCCAGATCGTGTTGAACCAGGCTCTGATACCATGAGATTTTTGTAATAATAGACAAGAAATAGAACCAGAAAGAGATTTAGAGAAGATTAGAGAAGATTTGAGAAGAAAAGACTAAGATTAGACTCGGTTGAGAGAAAGACTAAACAAGACTATGAAGAACATTTGATACTCGAAAACTGTTAACCTGAAGTGATAAACCATCTCACTAAAGGTTAATGTGCAAAGCTCGGGCAAAACCCACTTAGAGACTGATCAAGGTCTAAGGAGGGTCCAGAAGCTTATGCAGAGCTAGAACAAGGTTCAGGAGGGGTTTACTATGAAGGAAGAAGGCTTGGGAGAAGTTTGGGATCAAATGGGTCGATGTGCAAAGTTCGGGTCATCCGTACTGTATGGCCGTACGGACTGTACGGCCTGTACGGACGGGCCGACCCGGGAAACTTAATATTCGACCATTTGAAGACATTTTAGGTTTGTGCAAAAACCGGGTCAAGTTGTACGGACCAAACCCTAAATCCGTACAACCCTAGGACTTACCTTGCATCCCAAGTCACAGAGAAGCTTCAATGGTGAAGGAAGGAGTCTCGGATGCTTTATGGAAGAAGATGGGATCAGAATGGCATCTTGGAAGAGGATCTGCGAGATGCTCCTTGCTGTGACCGTTTGTGGATAAGGTTGATGCCTTTACAGGCTGGAAAGGAAGGGGAGCTTGGACTATGAACCTGGACAGTTCACTGGACAGATACATTAACCTTGCTAGGCGATTCTCAGCCAAGTTCTCTCTTGACCGGCCAGGCTGTCTCCAAGCATGTGAAGCCTCTGGTCCATTCGTTTCAAAACCTTCCCTTGACTCCACATGCTTACTCTGATATTTTGTAAACCCTAGACTAGCTCTCTTGTCTATTTAAACACTTGTATGTCGATGGTTAATAATCAAGCAGAGAAGTTCTCTCCTTCATACTCTCTTAGTCTCGTTTACTCTCTATTCTCTCAAGTCTCTGGTTACTTAGTCTCTCAATCTCTTTCTCTCATTAGTCTCTCAATCTCTCATACTCTCTCTCACGAATCACTCTCACTCTTCCATCAGTCTCTCGTTCTTCCTCATCAAGTCTCATCCGCATCACCTTCATACTTGTTCTTCATCACTCAAGCACTTGCTCTCTGAAAACTTTCATGGTATCAGAGCCAGGTTGCTCAGTCTCCTGGTGAAGCTTTCGCATCAGTCACAAGCTCTAAAGATCACTCCTTTCAGATCTAGTTCATCCGGATCTAAAGTCCACACCTTTGAAGACAAAGAAGATAGTCTAGCTCATATCCGACCTCAAGATGGAGTCTTCCAGAGCCATTGTCATTCCAGTCATCCTCAAAGGTCCCAACTATCTTCTCTGGTCACGCCTGGTGAAGACAGCCCTTGGTGGAAAGGGGTTATGGAGCCATTGCAAGAGGGATGGACACACCAAGGAGAGGTGTTGGGTGCTTAACCCACATCTCAAACCTGCCAAGTTCAGATGAGCCGTGTCCATGGAGGTTCAAGGAATCAGCTCAGATTCCTTGGGTTGTAAGCAAACCTCCTAAACCCTTAATAAGAGCTTGTGTCTTTGTTTAGTTGTGCATTGAGTGGTGTTTGTGTCCCAGGATCTCCTGGCTCGTTTACTGCATTGTAGTATGTTCCTGGTCGCTTTTGTCATAGCTTATCCATCATGGTTGTCTTGAAGCATTTAGAAGTTGTCTAAGCTCTTGGTTCATGGTTTTGATAATCTGTTTTGCATAAGCATATTTCATTTTGTCTAAGTTCAATCCGGTTGCATACTGGTTCTAATGCCTTTGTTTAATCCATCAGTGTTTGCTTGCATCATTTAGAAGCTGTCTAGGTTGCGTGCATCATTGGTTTTGATTGGAACTGGTGTGCATAGTCTCTTATAGCTCTCGGATTGAACCTATTGCATTCATATAGTATTGCTTAAGTTGTTGCATCTTTTGCTGCATGAAATTAAAAGCCTAAAGTGTCAGTGTATTGTTGAAAGCATACATTGCTCTTTAGAGATTGATTTTTGCTTGATCTTGTTCTTGTGATTAGCTTGTTTCAAGATCATAGCTTGTTGAGGCATTGGTGATCAAACCGGATGTGTGATCTTGGTTTGGTCCCAATGGGATGATCTAATCCTTGCATTGAGTTGTGGTGATGTCAGGTACTTAGGATACAGTGACAAACCAAACCAAGGTGACAAGAAAATGGTCTTATGCCATTGCATATCATCACTGGACGAGTCAGTCCACAAGCTACAGGAAGTGTAGTGTGATTGATTATGCAATGAGAGGATGATGCCATTGTATGATACCACATGGACGTGTCAGTCCCAAAATCTACAAGAAGTGTAGAGTGGGTGATCATACAATGAGAGACTACCTTGTGAGGGCTCTTAAGGTGATTCAAACACCATCTATTCCTGGTATAAGGAAGAGAGCCAAAACTCACAAGGGTTAGGACATCAAGTCTTGGAAAGACTGATGGTTCCTTAAGACCATGGAACTGTATACACTAATCTCACAAGCTTAGCTCCTCCCTTAGTCTCGGAGTTAAGCTTGAGGGGGAGTCTAAATGTACATGATCCATGGTCCAGTATCAAGCCGTGCAAGGACTTCACAAAGGATCACCAAACCGGGTCTAGGCAGTGGCGTGCCTATGCAAAGAGGCTGTTCAGAGCAGCCTTGTTGTGTGTCTATGAAAGCTCAGTTCAATGCGGCCTCTGTGGTGAGGTGATTGAAAACTGAAGCTGAAAGCTCCACACGCCTCTCATCAAGTTGGTGTTGCCATGAAGAGGTTGCAACCGGCCAAGTGTGAGGGATTCAAGTGACAAAGCAGTCACTCCTCATCCAAACAAAAGGGAAGTAACTTGAACTCAGTCTATTACAAGTCATTCATCATTTCTATGGTTCTTAAAATGCTTGAATAGATTGGTTCTGATTGTTAAATGGAATAAGTTCTAGTTCTTGAGCCTTAGTTGAAACCATCATTGATATCTTGCTTCATTTAGAAGATTGTCTAAGTTGCTAGAATCTCTGGTTTTGTTTAAACTTTGAGCCTTGTCTAATCTTGATAAGTACTGATGCACCTTTGGGATAATGTATCAGGTACCATTACCAGTGCTTGAACCTCACAGAAGATGATCATGGTCGTTTCCTAGCTTCTCTAAGGTGGCCTTGAAGTCAGTTGAGAGGGGGATGTTGAGTTGAGGTAT
>CAJHQP010011802.1:0-14121 GCA_905132765.1 Moricandia arvensis
TCTACGAGCGGCCTCGATGTTCTTTGTGATGGAATCATGACTGCTTTCAGTAGCAGAAAAACGAAGAGACTCCATAAGAGAACCTGGCTCCCTAAAGGTTCAACAAGCACAAAAACAACTCTCTTTCTCCATTGAAGATGTTAAAAAGCAAGTGTTGCTTTGTTCACTTTCTTTGCAGGAGATGAACTGAAAAGATTAGAGACAGAGAAGGGAATCATTATGCGATTTGTCATCTGGTCACAGGTAGAATTTTGAAACCTATCATTTAGCTTCAAACATTGACTATTATTTGATCAACTCTTCTTGATACGCTCCTTTGCTCTTCTCCTGGGGCGGAGTGTTGGACCACACCATTGAAGCTGAAGAAGAACAACACAAGGACTTCTTTCGCCTGAGTAGATCCCTTGTCTGCGTGCTTATGTTCTTTTGAGTTTGTTGCTAAAGAATAAACAAATGCTAGCAGAATCACATAGAAGGTTATCATGAGTTATCATCTAAACCAAATATACTTCTCATCTGCTGTTCGCAAAATGGGATGCAGACTTCTACATCAAAGTGGATGATGATGTTCACGTTAATCTGGTTAGTTTCATAACCAATTCTCATGTCTTCAAAGCATTTTGTTCCAAGAAAAAGCTGATTTAAATTGAGTTATCATCCAGGAATGCTTGGGTCTACATTGGCTCGCCACAGATCAAAGCCGCGAGTGTACATCGGTTGCATGAAGTCTGGACCTGTCCTAGCTCAAAAGTAAGTGTAAAGTAGAATAGAATATGAATATTATTGTGGTGTGTCTCAATGACTTACAAGAGAGTTGTATATATACACCAAGACTTAGACCTATCCCAACTAGGAATATAACTTATCTAAATCTTATGATATATGTCTAAATCAGTTAATTCTTATCACAATATGATTTATATAATATCTTCGGGTTTGGGCTTCACTTCATAAATCGGACTTCAACGGTCCATAACAGTTGGCTAATATCTCTCTAATAGTAGCAACAAAGTCTGTCACAACAAGCTCATGTTTCACACAGATCATTGACTTTCTCTCCGGATTTTCGTGTTGCAGAGGAGTCAAATACCATGAACCGGAATATTGGAAGTTTGGTGAGAAGGAAACAAGTACTTCAGACATGCGACTGGACAAATCTACGCACTCCAAGGATTTAGCAACTTATATCTCAGTGAACCGGTAAGCTCTCTCGCCTCTGAGTTCTTCACAATCCGAAACTTGTTGACAATGTCTCTTTTTATTCAAGGCAACTACTTCACAAATACGCAAATGAAGATGTATCCTTAGGATCTGGTTCAATTGGACTGGATGTGAACACATTGATGATAGAAGCCTTTGTTGCGGAACACCTTAGGTAAAGATAAAAATCTATCTTATGATCATTGCCAAGTTGGTTCCTTTTCTTGTGTAGATGAGATGTGTGTGTGTGTGGTACAGATTGTGAGTGGAAGGGTCAAGCAGCGGAACCCTTGCCGCAGCATCGTTTGAACTGGAGCTGTAGTGGAATATGCAAATCAGTGGATAGAATGCTTGAAATACACCAACGTTGTGGAGAAGGCCAAGGAGCAATATGGCACACCAGTTTCTAAGCTCTTTGACCAAGTTTTAATGTATAGCTTCAGCTTCTTTATTATGGACGATGATTAGTGTAGGTTATGATGGTAATATTCATGTTGAAACATTACAGGGATCATCTAAAGCCCTAGTTTTTTGCCTCCTAAATCAAACCAAACCCTAAAATTGTTAATGAATGATTCTTCTTGAAAAGTTTGGTACTCTCATATTTATTAGAGAAACACAAAATAATTAAATTTTTTAAATATTTATTTACAAATTCAAGAATCAAAACCGCAAAAACAAGATGAATCAATCACAAAGGGATGATTAGTTAAGAGTTTGATTTGTCGTGCCAAAATGTATTTACATGAAGGTTGCGAATAAAAAAACAAAGCTGCAATATTGGGTTGGAATCAAGAACGAACAATGGTCTCGAAGCAATGAATCCCGTCGAGCTCAAGAGCAAACCTCGGTTGCTTCGCCGTCATGTTGTAGCTTTTCGTCTTTCTTCAGCGAAGACGCGGTTTGACCGCCGCCGCCGCCGCCGGAAGAAGCAGCGTTGCGTTGGGAGTGATTGGAGATGTAAGATGCAGCGGTGACTTTCTTGCCCATAATCTCAGCGCACATGGCGTCGAAAGCACTGAACATCGAATTCATTATTTCAAGAATTACGAGACGAGAGAGAGAGAGATTCGCGACAAACTTGCAGAAAATCTTTTGTTTATAAAATAGAGTTTATAAAGACGCGACGAAAACTCGGCCGTGTTGGATAAGGAAAGCCAAGTTGAATATTTCCTTTTTTTGTAGCGCGTCTACTTTTTTTTTTAATTGGTTGTGCGTGCAAATTTGACAAAAATACGACGACGACCTTTAGAATTTTTTTAGGTTTGATGAACCTAATTTAACTAATCGATTAACTAACTAATGGCTACCCTTTAATCTCTTATTATAGAAGGGAGCAGGTTTTAGTTTTATGTTAATTATTACTATTATTCTTGTGTTTTGGATTTAGATACATCTGGTTCATGTAAACTGTAATATACATAGGAATTAATGTTTGTTTTATTTGGTTCCATTTAGAAACTAATATTTGGTTCTTTTTGGTATTGATTAGGTCACTTTTTCCCGTAGCCGAAAACAGAACATTATTAGGTCATTTATTTGGTTTGGTGGAAAATTTTCTTTTTTAAAAAGGTTAACTGGTTCAATAACAATAGTGGAGATATAATTGAGAAAGTAAACTATAAAGAAGATGTAACTGTTGGGATGGGACAATCACGAGCATTTTGGGACACTTTTCTCCTTGCACAACCGCGTCTGTATGACAAATACGACATCCCTTCCACATCATGCTTTCACGGAGGTTCAACTGTTGGGATTCTTCTGCAAAGGTATTGATGCACAATATCATATAATGTTGGATGAGGTAAGCGAAAGGAACTTTGGGACTATGAATCCGGAGGAAGCTAAGAGAGTGATTCTGAACTTTTTGTCTAGCCACAATATTAGGAATATGGATACCCACAAAATGCATTCAGGTGTTACGAATAATGACAAGATTATTGAGGTCGAGGACAGAACAAATTTTGTACATGAAGTCTCATTGGTGGAACAGGCTGCAGAAGAGGACGAAAATCATATAAATGAAATATGTTTTCAGAACCATATTGAGATGATGGAATCTAAAATAGAACAAGCCATAGAAATTCAACAGAAGATGAGTGCATACTTAAATATGAGGTTGGATTTTATCCACAAAGAGCTGAATGGAAAATTAGAAGCCATGAACACCCATGTCAGGATGCTAAACACCCAAAAATTCTCAGACAATAGAAGTTGTGAAGAGGCAATAAGCTCTAGTTAAGGGAAAGTTGAGGGGAGCAAGAGGCACCAGGTCGATGCCATCTTAGATAATGACATTGAAGAAGTAATCGAGCATGAGAAGCTGGAAGAAGGTGTTTTTTTAGTCGAAAGTTCTATGACCTTTGAGCTCGCACTGGTGTCGATCGACACCAACAAGAGACCAACGATCGACAACAGCAGCGAGCACCGATCGACACTCGCCCGTGGGATGCACTGATGTACACCGCTTGACTACAATTCATCATCTATCTCAGACATCAACACCAATAGTGAACACCAATCAACGACCTGTAGATGCACCAGAACAAGAACAATCGACTCCTATTTGAAACCTCCTTCTTTGTGAGCATCGATGGACGACACACACCCGATGTCGATCGATACCAGCTGGACAAACATGAATCTGTCATGGGACAAGCAGGCAGCCGAAAGAAACAAGTCCAAAGAAGAGAGTGAAATCTAGAGAACCCTATGTTCCCAAACACCTCAGGAGAGAAGCTAACAAGGGCTGAACTTGATGGATTTCAAAAGAGAGTGAAGAGGATCCTTAAAGATATGTCTTTCGAGGATGCATATCACCAGTACAGACTTGGTAATTTCTTCAGAGAGAGCAAGGAGACAGATAAGGACATTGAGTTGTTGTTTAATATGGTCAGTCGCCAAGTCCAAGAAGACACTAAAGAAGGAACAAGATCTGGGAAGTTTCTTATTCCTTGTTGTATAGATGACACTAATTTCCTTAATATAAATTCCTGTCTCCTTGTTCTCTTTCATCAATTTTGGTGACAGTTCTTCTAATTATTTATTAATCATATTTTCTTCTTTTCTCTTCCTCCAACTCATCTTCATCTTATTCCTTTCTTTCTTTGATTCCAACTCTACCAATTCCTCATGCATATTTTTTGATATCAACTCACTAATTATTCGTGTTTCTGTTTTACGATGCGAGTAAAATTGGCTCTAGTGGTTGAAATTTTTTTTCTAAACAACACATTGAAACAAAATAGTATGACACAAATGTATGAATATATTTTCTATACTACATGTCTGATAAAAATAGTATTGTATATTTATATATCTTATTTGGAAAACGTTCATGCGCGGCAAAGGAAAGAGTGGTCCGTTTTTGCTGTCAAATTGTCACATCATACCTTTTACTTTATTGCATGGTCATTTGCTTAATATTTTCTCAATATGGTCATTCTACAAATTCACCCTTGGTGAAAATTCCCTTTAAAAAATATGTACTTGAGGCCAAAGCAAGGTCATCCAACTTATTTAGATGCCATATACAAAAAATTAACATGCTTAGGAAGACAATTGACCGACCCAATATCTTGTTAATTCTAAACATCTAGGTGTTTTCTACACTATGTGCTGAAACAAAAGTTTTAATACTTAAATTTTAGAGAGAATTGCCAAGTGTGACTCAAAACTTGGAGTCAAACCCAACAAGAATACTCAAACTTGGGTCAAAGGCAAAAGTAACTTAAAATGCTATTGAAATTACAACTATCCCCTTGTGAACAAATAAAAAAACGAAATTTTTTTTACGTTTCTAACCCTCGCAAGACGTCTGTTCATACGACTTGAAATTAAGTCGTCCAGACGACTTACTGAAAGTCGTCTGGACAGTTATTCTTAAACATAATTTAAAAATTTGTAAAAATATTTTGATAAGTTGAAAAATGGGAATTATGTAATTAACATATGTCTTAAGAGATTAAATTAAGATATAACAAATTTCAATTGTTTTCAGCATAGATGAGTGAAAGTAGTGAGTCATGATATTCTTTAGTTTAGGTTTCACCAACATATGTTGTAGTATTGTATGTGTTCTTAGGGTTAGATTTTGGAAAGCATTAAGAATGTTTTTGAAAGATTTAAAATCTACCTAAGCGTGTTCATTTCTGTGTATAGTAAACACTATTGAAGTATAATTTGATTTTAATAACGTGGTTAGTTAGTTAATTTAGTCATTTTTAGGTTAGGGGTTCATTTTAGGGTCTGGGACGACTTAATATTAGTCGTCTGTAAACGGACGACTAAATATTAAGTCGTCTGATGTACATTATCCGCCAGACGACTTATTTGTAAGTCGTCTAAACCGGACCAAACCTTAAATTTTACCAATGTACTTTTAAAGCTAACCGGATATTTACCCCAATATATAAGGTGATTTTTTGTTTGTTCATTTTTTCGCAAAATTCAGAAACCCTAACAGTTCTCTCTCAAAGGCGATATCAATGGCGATTTCGAATTCCCACTATTTCTGAACAAACCATCGTTCTCAACGTCGGCTATCTATCTCACTTCATTCTCACCATTCTCACCGCCGCTTCCTCTAAACACTAGCGCCACCGCTTCTTCTAAACCCTAGCGCCGCCGCTTTCCTCTTAACCCTAGCCGCCGCCGCTTCCACTATTTCCGAACAAACCGTCGCCCTCGCCGCCGTGCTCACCAACGTTCTCACCGCTGCTTCCTCTAAACACTAGCGCCGTTTAACATAAAACGTTGTCTCTATCAATTTAACTCATTCTCACCGTTTCACGTTTATTTTTTCAGATCTATAACCGCAATGACGAGTACTCCTTCTGCGACTAATCAGGTCCGCTTTAAATTTTTCTACTGTAAGACTTGTAATTTAAGTCGTCTGGAAAGTCTTCCAACTGGACGACTTAGTAGACGACTTAAATATAAGTCGTCAAGCAGGAAGACTTTCCAGACGACTTAATTATAAGTCGTCTACTAAGTCGTCTGGAGTTACAATTAAGGCGTGATTGATTTAGCTTGTGTTCTGACTTCTATGTGAGTTCATATGAATGAAAGTTGAAAGCTTTGTTTTGATTTAACTTGTGTTGTGACTTTTTTGTGTGTTCTTGTTAGATTTAGCTTGTTTAGCTTATCTCTATTGTTGTCTTTGATTATTTTGTAGACAAAAAGGATGGATATTCCAGTAAACCATACCACTTAGAATGTAGGGAATAGTTTAACCATCTTTGTGCCATTTTCTTAGATATGACAATTTATTTAAAATGTTAACATTAAAGATCAAATAACCATGAAACTACGCTTCATCAAGTAGGATACACCTATTCAATCCATATGTTATATGTTCATTAGTTCTGTTTAATCTAATGTTTGGTTTGGCTTCGCTTTTAAGAATGCAACTAATCTGATTTTATGTATTTCCAAGAATCTAAGGTTAGTGGCGTTGAGCAAATTCAAGATACCAAAACTGAAATTAGTTATTTTACTTATGGTTCGATCTTTAACTAAATAGATAAGAAAGACGATAAAATAACTATAAATGTATATATATACCGATCGAATCAATCCATATTACAAAATATATTCACAAATTCAATCACTTGATACAATGAATAAATCCAGTAAAAGATAACTAACGATATCAGAAATCTGTTTTCTTGATCTTGATGAGGTCAAGCTACAAGAACGGATCAATTACGAATCAAAATCAAGAACGGACTATTGTCTCGAAGCAGTGAAGACCGTCTAGCTCCAGAGCAAACCTCGGACTCTTCTGCACTAAACCCTTCTTATTACTACTTGCGGTTTCCTTGATCTTTGTTTGCGTTTGCGGCGCGGCAGTTTTGGATGTGGTGGTGGTGGAGGTAGTGTTTAACGAAGAAGCCATAAGGTTCATCCCCATAAAGCTCAGCGAAGAGGGCGTCAAAGGCACTGAACATCGAGTTAATGATGAAAAATAAAGAAAATAATACACAAGACAAGAGACTTTGAAGTTTCTAGAGAGAGAGAGGTCTTTGTATTTTAGAAAGATGTTTGTGAGAATTTTATGATTTACATCAACAAAAAGAGTTTGTTTATATACAGAGAGACCGTGTTGAAGAAAAACTAGGAAAGCGTGAAGAATTTGGGTGGCTTTCCTCGACAATCCATTTCCAAGTTGCTTCTGGAACGCGTGAGAAGCCACGTGCTGCGCGTTACGTAAAGACGTTTCCTCTTTTTTTATTAGTATGTTTCTGTCTTTTCGTGCGCGTGAAAATCATGACAATTTGCTAAAATGACTTATGAGTCATGTCAGATGCTCACATGATCCTTTTATTGGTAACTTGTAAATATTACCAGAAAACGTATTGTTAATCTCATAATGCGCCGAAAAAAAGAAGTGGTAAACCAAAGATGTGTATCCGTTTCTTTACGTGCAATCTAGCTGAAGAAACTTTCAAAGTAAGCTTTTCTTTCACTAAATATTTTTGAGAAAATAGTTTTTTTGAGCCGAAAAAACTATAAAGTTATCTCATTAGTATAATCATTCTTCTAATTGTTTCATTAGTATAATATTTTAAAAATCACAATACTAACCTTAAAAAATAGAATTACCCTATATATTTAAGAAATACTAAAATATATTAAACATTTAACTAATTAAAATATAATAATATATATATATATATATATATATATAACTCGAAATCGATTTCTATAACCCTAATTCTATTTTTCAAATCAAAACATCGACAAAGCCGACCTTCTCCTTCTCATAACGTGACGACGAAGAATTCTCCGGCGGCGTACTCTCCCGGCGGCATATTATGGAAGACAAGTTGAAGAAGCCGATATATTGAAGAAAATAGTTTTTTTTTATTCAAAAAATCAAATTTAAAGATAAGGAAACATAATATTTGCAATTGTTCATACTTATCCGTAAAATATGAATTTATATAGGTGGAAGACAATTACAATGTTTGAAACTAAATTCTACGACTAAGTGAATTATTAGTGGACTGCAGATTTGTTAAAGTGCAAATTGAGGATTCCAAATTTATTTGAATTACTTTATTTTCAGCAGATTACGTTTTCTTATAAAAATATGACACATAAAAAATCGTGGATTCGAATTCTAATTTGTAAACACGACATATGCTATCTGTAGAACGTAAATTTATTTTTTTTATTTAACAACTTTCAACCTCCAAGAAATACCTATACATTGGTATAAGTATTTCTTCAATATTTTATATTTTTCAAAAAAAAATTGGTTTGTAAAGCAATTTATTTTAAATTTATTTAGGAAAAATAGAAAATATATTAAAGGGAAAAAAATGTACAAATTCGTTTTTATATTAATGGGACAACGCTTATGATTTTTTAGGCTAAAAAACAGTTTCCCAAATATCTATTATATTAAAATAGAAGTCATGACTCATTTTATGTGTGATTTTTTATTTGGACCATCATTAGAAAACTTTAATAAAATGTATTTCATTAAAACTAATGATAAAATATTTGTAACTACTTTAATCATAATATCTTTTGATATCTTTTTATTTTAAATATAAATATATATTAAAAATTATAACAAATCTTTTGAAAAAGATTTTATCAAGATCTCAACATTAAAAATTATGTAAATATTTAATTAATTTCGAATTATATAAAATATAATTATAGATTAATATACATTCAATTATATTTTATAAAATGAAAAAATAAAAATCATGTACTTTTATAAAATGAAAAATAAAATTATATACTTTATTTTTTACAATAAATAAATCAATAAATAAACATAAAAATTTGCTAAACGATAATATAACTTTGAAATCCGGATCAAAATTTAGTAGATATTAAATATAAAACAATTTTAAAATATGATTTTTCTTATATATTTTAATTTATTTAGTAATTAAATTCAAATCGAATAAGATAAAATATAAAATGTAAACTATAAAAGTATTGTGTTTGTAATAATTATACAAACATTTAAATATATGAATAACGTTATAGTTATACTACAAAGTTATGGTTTATATAATAAAGTTTATCAGTAACTTATTATAATTTGGTGTTATATATTATCTAATTTTATAATAATGTTTGAATTTATTATAGTATTATTGGTCATGCGGGTTTTCTTTTTATACTCAAGTTATAGTTTATATAATAAAATTATCAATAACTTAATATAATTTTGTGTTATATATTATCTAACCTTATAATAATGTTTATGTGGCTTATACTATTATTACTATAAATTTTTATAAATTTGTATTTTTGTAGAAAAATTTATTTTAAAAAATTGTAATATAACAATACTATTTTACATAATTTTTTTAAAATTTGAAATATATGAAAATTAAATTGCACCTATATGATAGACGAGTAAAATTTTGGCATATATACAATAATATATTATCTACATAAACATAAAAATTTGCTAAATGATAATCTAATTTTGCAATCCTAATAAAAATTTAGTATAAATTAAATATAAAATAATTTAGAATATGAATATTACGTATATATTATTTTATTTAATAATCATATGGAAATCCAATAAAATAAATATATAATAAGAAATGAATTGAAACCTTTGATATTAACATATAAAAATAAAATTAACATATATATATATATATATATATTATCTAAATAAACATTGAAATTTTACTAAATGGTAATCTAACTTTGAAATCCAAATCAAGATTTAATATAATTTAAATATAAAATAATTTTAAAATATGATTTTATGTATATGTTAACATGTATACTATAAAATTATTGTGTTTGTAATAATTATATAAACATTTAAATATATGACTAATGTTACTAATGATGAAAAACAAATATCTATGTATATAAAAAATAAAACAAAACCGCGCGCGGTTGCGCGGATCAAATTCTAGTTTTTATTGTTAAATTTTTAGAAATGGTATGGGGTAGGTAACACGCGCTGGAGAAAAGATGAAGCATTAGTCAGAAGCCTAATCTTGCGGTCCAAGTTGGGGTTGAATGTGGATAGACAATGGAAGGTCGTTACTGCAACTTAAATTGTTGTGTTCTGTTTCAAATTGGGTCCCATTCACCATGGCTTTTCCTCCTCGTGTTTACGCATGTTGTAACACCAGAAATTTATTTTTCACCACCTCGAAACCATAAAAATATATAAATATCTTGTTAGTTTATGTATAATTCTATTGAATGGATCAGAATGTAGAGTGCATGTACGGTTTAATTGGGCCGAAGACAAATTGCTTGTTTTAGGCTTGGGCATTTGAATCTTCTAATCGAATTCAAGTCGGTTTCTTTAGATGAGCCAACAAAGAAATGAAGACACCGCATGAGAAGTTTCTTTAGATAGGCAAGGCCACTGATGAGCTTGAAGCATTGAGTCCACAACATACCAATATCGATTTTTAAGGTCGTTTTGCCTGATGAACTCATTTGGAATACGGGCCAAAATGGAGTTTGAAATATAGTTGGTGTGGATTTCTAAAACCTCTGCCTTTACCCTAAAGATGTGAAAGAACACTTTGGATTTGCTTGAAAGGTGGTGTGCACCCACGGAAGAAACATACAATGAAGTATTTATTGAGCTCTACTCCATGCTTGAACACATCCTCTGCGGTATGTACTCTTGCCTTACCATTAGAGACACTAACTGGCGTACATTGTCTAGTAAGCATTCTGTTAGTTGATTTCCTTTACTTTTACCAATGAAGGTTTTTGGTTTATTTTTCAGGTTCAAAGTGGAAGCTATCCCCACTTTGGTGGTAGTAGATGGCACACTAAAAGTATAGCAGCAAAGGGGGGAGCAATCTCAGAATGTTGCTGAGCAGAGCACGAGTGGTAGGACTCAGTAGCAAGCATTTTACTTGCTTGAAGCACATACAAGGATTTCTCTTTTACTTCCCTAGAAGCACGATTGGTAAGTAGAGGAAAGTTTTTCTTTGATGGCAGTACTAAAAATGGTTGTGAAATAGTAAAAACAAATAGGTTTTTTTGTTCCCGGATCTATAGTAGTTGACAGGTTTGCAACAGTCTCACCCATCATAGTATCCACAACTGTGGTGAAGTAGAACCAGCTGGTACAGTAGCAGCATTCTCAGACCTAGGAAAGAATAGTTTGAGAAACATTTATTATGTGAGACTGGAGCAGTATAGAAGGAGAAAGTGGAGGAAATCACGCATCTGAAGAAGCGGCTCTGGGGAGTCAGGGCCCTAGCGGTGGTTGAGATGAACACTCACCATCCAATAGAGGCAAAGCAGACAAGCCCGAAGGTCTGGCCATTAGGGAACTAGTAGTTCTTCATTGGTAATTATCTAAAAGAGGCTTTGACTTCTTTTTTCATTTTTTATCAATGACTAATATCGAACTCCGAAATAAATAGTTAGGAATACTACGTGTAATATATTGACTGTTCACAAGTAGGCGGAAATTTTCGTTTGCCATTTTATATATGATTAATATATGTATAGGCGTGGTCATTATATGCATATAATTGTAACAGCCCAATTTCCATTTGGTTTGATTTCTTTTAAGAAAAAAATTGGCTTAAACCAAAAAAAATACCATATGATAGCAATAAAAATCTTTTATCATAAATATATCACATAAAATTTAAAATGACCAAAATATATTTCATTAAAAAGGTAAAAAAATATTTATATTCCTAAAGTTAACTAATATATAGTTAAAATTTAGATTTGGGAGGAGAATTAGGTGGTGGATTTTCTGATTTAATATATATACTGAAAGGGCGGGTACATATTTTGTTTTAAAACTTTTTTGAATAAATTAATTTTTATATTCTTATTTTTTTTACTTTTTTTAATTATAATTGTGTTTAATCATTTATCAATAACATAAAAGATTTATTTTATTAATATAAAAGAGTAATACATAAATAATAAATAGTTGGATCAAACATTTATCACTAGGTCATGATACTGTTTTAATAGAATAGATAATTAAGATTCAAAAAATAATTTTCGATTTGAAATAAAATTTCAAAAGAAAATTTGAAAAAGATTGAAAAAAATTCAAATTAAATATTTTTTTTGAAAATAAACATTTATTTATATTCATATATCTATAGAGTATGGAAATAAGTGTATTTTACCTCTTTGATGAAAATTATTTTGGTCAAATTTCTTTTAAGATTTTTAAGCTCCTGATTATAGGTGACCGGCACTCTCTTGACTATAGGTGACCGGGAACTATGCCGATTATTGGTGATTGAGCATTCTCCGGATTATAGGTGACTGGGCATTCTTTTAACTATATGAATCCTCCGGTGTGGGGGTGAGTGGTGTGTGTGAGTATGTTATTAGGACCATGGTTTGTTCTTTAAACACTTTAGGTGACATGTTTGATTCATGTTAGAATTAAAGTTGTTTATATTAGGAGTGTCATGTTTGAGTCTATGTATTTCAAGTTTAACATCATATATTTTATAGGATGACTCTCATGTTAATCATCTCTCTTTCTTTCTTTGCAAGAAAAACATGACGAGTAGATGGAGGTCTTGATGATTTGAAATTTTGGGAGTATCATATTTTATTTTGGTTTTTAGATATCAAATTATACATGTGTTTCTTTCAGTTTTATTTTGTTAAAGTTTTAGTATTTCACTAGTGTAAGACTTGCGCTTTGCGTATGGTGAATCATTTTTTTAACGATAATAACATTATATATTAGTAAATAGTTTACAAAATATACATTTATAAGTATAAATAAATAACGTGAATATAAAAAAGATGATTTGCATATTTTTTTAGTTTAGTTTAGCTCGTAAAGAGTTTATTAGTAGTTGCTACATCAACTAAAGTTTATATGACTGTTTTTTATCGCAAAAGACGTTTAGTGAAAATGAAAAAACTGTATAGTTTTTTCATGGAATTTCATATTAATTTATTTGAGAGGTTATAATTTGTTCAAAACAACATATCAATCCGCAGACGAGCGCAAATGATGTTAATCCAATCATTTAGCTTTGTTTATATTATGTATATTAATAGTTCAAAATATAAATTGGATCAATAGCACTAACTATAATTAATTTAATTATTAAATGATAATTATAAAAGTATATTGAAGATGCATGAGAGAGTGACACATCATTATAATGGCAATAGTGTAAACAAACTATAAATTAAGATTATTCTCTCAAATTGATTCTCTATTAATAATAAAGAGATTAAGTTTCAAGATTTAGCTTAATTTGTCTTTTAAATTGTTTATGGTCTACTGTAGCATTAAATTTATTGGTTAATAATAATAAATAATACTCCCTCCGTTTTTTATATTTGACGTTCTAGGATTATGCACACAGATTAAGAAACATTTAATTTTTTATCATTTTCTAAACAAAAACATCATTAATTATTACCTAACCACAATTCAACCAATAATAAAATAGAATGTATAATATCATTGGTCATGTAACATTAATTAGTAATAAATTTTACATAGAAAATTGAAAACGTAAAATAATTTGGAACAAAAAATTTCCCCCAAAACGTCAATTATAAAAAAACGGAGGGAGTATAAGTTAAGATTAGACATGCTGAGTTACTTGATATAGGAGTTAGTGAACTATCATGCCGTTTTTAAGAGAAGATGAGACATATGTTACAATAATTTCTACACTTAAAAAAAGTAATTCCTTCATTAGATAGCAATCTTTAGTTTTAGAAGGAAGATTAAGTTGTTAATTCGCTCTTCTCTTTTGAATATATTTAACACGAAAATATCTTTCAACTGGTTTATCTGATATCTCAGTTGAATTGAGTTGTTGGTTTTTTTTTTTTTTTTGGTGATTGAACTTTAAATTGAGTTCGTGTTTATTAATAAAAAGTTTAGAAAGAAGAGATATACCACGAAAACTTTCCGTTATAAAAGCATATATTGTT
>CAJHQP010011803.1:0-14119 GCA_905132765.1 Moricandia arvensis
GCATTCTAATAGTTGCTGTCTAAGATTGTTGCATTCATATATGGTGCATCTAAAATTCCAGCCTAGTTGCAAGTGCTTTGTTTCAAGCTTGCATTGCATCTAGAGAAGTTTAAAATTGCCCTGTCTTGCTCTGTGGTCTGCTGGTTTCAAGTTTTCTTTTATCTTGTTGAGGCATTGGTGATCAAACCGGATGCAGTGATCTTGGTTTGGTCCCAATGGGATGATCTAATCTTGCATTGAGTTGTGGTGATGTTAGGTACACAAGTTGTGATACAGTGACAAACCAAACCACAGTGACCAGACAAAGGTCTAATGCCATTGCATATCATCATGGACGTGTCAGTCCACAAACTACAGGAAGTGTAGTGTGATTGAGTATGCAATGAGAGGTTGATACCATTGTATGATACCACTTGGACATGTAAGTCCCAAAGTCTACAGGAAGTGTAGAGTGGGATATCATACAATGAGAGACTACCTTGTGAGGGCTCTTAAGGTGATTCAAACACTAATAGTTCCTGGTATAAGGAAAAAGAGCCAAACCTCACAAGGGGTAAGGACATCAAGTCTTGTAAAGACTGATGGTTCCTAAGACCATGAATTCGCCCATTGCCAACATTCCATGGGAAGTCCATAGCCTACTCCAAAGAGTGTAGAGAGGATGTTGTGACAAATGGAGAGCTGCCTTGCGGTTCTGTCCATGGTGGTTCAGTCACCATAGCCTACATATCAGGAGAGTGTAGAGATGACAGTAGACAAGCAAAGAAAGCATCACCAAGAGGGTGCTGCAATGAAGATCATAACCAAAGTCATGAGGGAGGCCGATGATCTAAAGGAAAAGGAACAAAGGACATGCTAATCTTCCCATTGCATACCATTCCATGGACGCATCAGTCGATTCAAATACAAGGAGTGTATAGAGAATGGGTCATGCAATGGAGAGAAAGTATCTTGTGAGGATCTCTCTATGGTGATTCAAACACCCTAGTTCCTATTAAGGAAGAGAGTAAACTCACAAGAAGAAGGACCATCACAAAGTCAAGAAGACTGGTGGTCATAAGGCCATGGATGGTTTGGATCGTTCACAAGCTTAGCTCCTCCCATAGTCTCGGAGTTAAGCTTGAGGGGGAGTCTGAATTTACATGATCCATCCATGGTCCAGCTTCAAAGCCTTGCAAGGACTTCAACAAAGGATCATCCAACCTCCCATCAAGTTGGTGTTGCCATGGAGAGGCTGCAACTGGCCGAGTGTGAGGGATTCAAGTGACAAACCAGTCACTCCTCATCCAAACAAAAAGGGAAGTAACTTGAACTCAATTCAATTCATGTCATTCATCATTTCTTCTTAAATCTCGGAATGGTTCTTAAATGCTTGAATAGATTGGCTCTGGTTGTTATGGTTAAAATGGAATAAGTTCTAGTGCTATTGCCTTAGTAGAAACCATCATTGATATCTTGCTTCATTTAGAAGAATGCCTAAGTTGCTAGAATCTCTGGTTTGGTTTCATTGTTTTGAGGGGTGCCTAAGTTTCTTTTTCTTGTGGATATACTTGATAAGTACTGATGCACCTTTGGGATAATGTATCAGGTACCATTACCAGTGCTTGAACCTCACTGAAGATGATTATGTGTAAAGTTAGGGCGAGGCCATACAGATTTGGTACGGACGGATGTACTCGGACCGTACGAATCTGTACGGACCAAGTCGACCCGAAAACTTTACATTCGACCAAATGAGGTTGTTTTGGGTCTATGAAGAGGTCAAGCCGAGTTCTATGAGGGTGCAAGCCTTTGTGTTGTTGGCTGCACGAGTTTAGGCCACGATCCAGAGTCCTTTGTGTCCAACCACACTGGTTCTAAGTCACAAAGGCTCAATGGCCAATCCCTAGGCCTTGAAGGAGCTTACTCTTTTCCTTATGAGGGTTTTATCCATAAGGAGGGTTTTTCTCTCATAAGGTTTTTAATGAGGAGTGACTTCAGGGTTCCAAGCTTGACTCAGGATCTATAGAGTCAAGCTTGAGGGGGAGTGTTAAACCTGAAATGAGAAATGGACCACTAAAGGCCATGTGCAAAGTTAGGGCCAAAACCCACAAATGTCTTTTGGAAGTCACATGGATCAAAGACAATCAGTTGTATCATTCCATGATCTGCTTGTGGTTCCTTGGGTGCCTCCTCTTCTATTACATTCTGTTTGAAAGGAACCAGGTCGCCCATTACTTGTTGATCATCCTTCTGAATGGTGTTTGTTTGAAATATCGGTTTAATCTTCTTGATCTTGTGCTGCTAGTTCTGGTCCTGTTGAGTGGAGTTCTGAGACAGAAGTGAAACACTTTTGGTTTTGTGCTTCTATGGCTGGATGTGTTGTGTTGGAACTTTTGAATTGCTTATCCACATCCATCATTACTTGTAACAATGCCTCCTTATCCTTCTCACTGAATAAACAGAATTGTTTATCTTCTCTAAATGGATTAGAGACTGTCTTCTCCTTGCTGTAACAGATTGGCTTCTTGATAGATGAACGAAAAGTACTAGATAGACGTGATCTCTTGCTGTCATTTTGTTTCTGAACAGAGTTTGAAGGATAAATCTTTGTCTCAGCTGGCTGTTTTCGATCTGTGCTCCACTTGTCTCGTTCAAACCTTCGTTGTTGTGGAGTTTCTTTCTTAACAACAGCATGCTTCTGGTTTCTTTCCAACTGATCATTCCCTCTTTGCTTGAACTCATCTCTGGATGATCTGCTTTTCCTTTGCTGATGTATGTCTTGTCTGAATTTTCTCAGTTGATCTTTGAAGACTTTATCCATGCTAGCCGTGAGTGCTTCAAGCAACAGTTTATCATTCTTGTTGATTTCTTCGATGTGGTCCTTTGCCATTACCTGAGACACAAAGAAAAGAGAAACCAGTAACTAGTTCTTACAGAAAACAATTAACTTGCAAAACAGAAATAGATCCAAAACGAAATCAAACCTACTTCTCAGATCAAATTCGAACTCAACCAAAGACAAGTACAAATCAAACTTGAGCAATACAGAACAGATTTAAACAGATTAGACTTGTGAGAACAGAGAGAGATCACGAAATTAGTTCAGTTTCAAGCTTAGATTCAATGATCAAAACAGAAAATAACTGATTCACTACACTTGAAACAAATCGATTCCTGTTAACACAAATCAGTAACAGATTCAAATTAAAATCAAACCTTAAACCTCCCTGATCAATTTCGAACTCAAGATATGACAAGAACAAATCAGAACTAATCAGATAAGAATGGATCAACTTCTGAAACAGATCGATTTCTACAAACCCTAAACAGTTTCAGATCAAGCAATCGATAACTTCTGCCACAAGAATCCGAAAAGTTTTTTATCAGAAACAAGATCAAGGAACCTTATTTCTATCAGATTTCGACACAGAACACAGATCAACAAGAAATCAAAGTGAATATGAAAAGAAAACAATCAGATTCATGATCAAAATACTCAAAGTTAATAGATTTCAACAACAGAAACACAGATCTGATCAAAACACAACAGAATATGAAAAGACAAAAACGAAAATCAGTGAGAAATCAAATACTTCCCTTCCAGAGTTGCTCTGATACCACATAATAAGATCCTAGGATGATGCTCTGGAACAGATGGGATAATCCTTACAGAAACGAATCAAAAAGACTCAAGTTTCTCAAGGCATGTGGTTTGTTGCGGGACACAAGAGGGATGGCTCGACTCTTGATACTCCAAGGCTTTCTGATCCAGATATTACACACTAAATCAGAGAACCAAAGCCGGATATTACACACCAGCATGTTGATCTGAGGTAATAAAGAGAGGAGGTTTAAAGGGTTTAGGATGGAGTTTGGGATCAAAGGGAGGATGTGCAAATTCTGGGTCAAGTGTACGGACGGTACGGACCGTACGGACTGTACGGCCGACCGTACGGACCACTCGACCCAAATGATTTTAAACTCGACCAAATCACATTTTGGTCTTGTGCAAATTCCGGGTCAAGTTGTACGGATCCGTACAACTCTTGGTCCGTACATCCATGGCTGAAACTTGGGTCTCAAGGCAGAAGGAAGAAGATAACCGTGGTGGGTGAAAAGGGAGAAGGTTAACTCGCTGGTAACTCAGTAAAGTTATGGCTCGAGGATAAGGGGTCAAGCTTGACCAAGACAGCCTGTCCAAGGCTGGAAAGGAGAAGGCATCTGGTCAAGATGCCAAAAGCATCTCGCACCCTCATCCACTCGTTCAAACCAGGCGCGCCTCTTCCCTTGACCGGCCACGTCTCCCACTCCATAGCCTTTGCTTTATGTATCCGTTGTAACCCTAAAGCTCTGCCTATATATTTGTAACTCCTCTCTGAATAATCAATCAAGCAATTCATTTCTTTCTCTTGTTGTTCTCTCTTCTCTCTCTCGTGTTCATCATGAACATCGAGTAAACTCTCTTCTAATCTCTCAATCTTTCTCTCTTTCTCTCATTCTCTCGGTTACTCTACTCTCATTCTCTCAAAATCTCATGGTATCAGATGAGACTTGATGAGAATGGGAGAGAGACTGATGAGAATGATGAAGTAATTCGTGAGATATTTGAGAGACTAAGAGAGTATATGAGAGATTATGAGACTAAGGAACCGGAGATTAGAGAATAGAGAGTATTGGAGACTAAGAGATTATGAAGAGGAGAAACTCTCAACTTGATTATTACCATCGACAATACAAGAGTATAAATAGGAAAGGAGAGAAACATAGGGTTTACAAAATATCAGAGAAGATAAAGGATGAGGCTCCTCGGTTTGAGATGAGTGAACCAAAGGCTATACACGTTTGGAGACAACCTGGCTGGTCAAGGGTGTAACTTGGCTGAGAATCAGCCACCAAGGTCCATGCATCTATCAAGTGAACAGTCCAGGTTCATAGCCCAAGTTCCCCTTTCTTTCCAGCCTGTAAAGGCATAAACCTTATCCACAACAAGCGGCATCTCGCAGATCCCTTCTTAAGATGCCATTTAATCCCTTCTTCTTCCACAAACCATCCAGAACCCTATCTTCTTCTTTTAAGCTTCTTCTTGACTTGGGATGCAAGGTAGTCCATGGGAGTGTACGGATTTAGGGTTTGGTCCGTACATTTTCGCCCTAATTTTGCACAAACCCAAAATGTTCCCAAATGGTCAAATATAAAGTTTTCCGGGTCGACTCGTCCGTATGGTCCGTACAGTCCGTACGGCCGTACGGTACGGACGCCCTAACTTTGCACTGTAAGATTTGTAAGTTTAGGAGAATTATAGAGAGATTATGCCAAGAACAGATGAGTTCTGCTCAAGGACATGAAGAACAGCAAGAGAGAGAGAGATTTTCGAGAGAGAATAAGGAAGAATCAGAAACCATACTTCTTGTATATTATAAATCGCCAATTAGCCCAATATATAAGCATTACAAGTTTTAAAACCATAAACCTAAATCTAATGGCTGAGAAAGCACTTGAGAATGAATGGCTAGGATCTGGTGAGTTTGAATCTGCTTAAACCAAGGGAAGGCTTGTGATTGGCTGTCCATAGGCTCCTCTGAATCTGGCCACTTCTCTAGCCAGATACATCCTTCATGTAGTTGAGACATGTAATTGAGAAATGTAGTCGATCCATGTAGTTGATCCATGTAGTCGACTACATCACTGGACTATGTAAACGGCTTTGTCTTCCTTGCACCTTCCTTGTACTCCATTTCATCTTTCCACGTTAACACTTTCTCCTTTATTATTCTCAATACTCCCCCTCAAGCTTGACCAAAGGAACTGGTGAAGCTTGGAACCATGAAGTATCCCCTTATTAAAACCTTAACATAGTAAAAACCTCTTGGGATAAAAACTATATTAAGGAAAAAGAGTAGGACCCTTCATGGAAGAGGATTAGTGAGATATGTCTATGAGTCCAAGCTTTGAATGAATGGACTCACAAACTTTGGTACTAGCTGCCTTAGTGAAGATGTCGGCCAGTTGATCTTCACTCCTTGTGTAACAAGGAAGAATCACTCCTTGAACCACCATTTGTCTGACCTTATGGCAATCCACCTCTATGTGCTTGGTTCTTTCATGGAAGACTGAGTTGGAGGCTATATGAATTGCTGCTTGGTTGTCACAGTGCATGGTAATTGGCGTGTTGGTCTCTATCCTCAGATCCTTGAGTAATCCTTTGATCCATACTAGTTCACTGGTGAGCTTCCTCATCGCCCTATACTCCGCTTCAGCACTTGAGCAGGATACCACCTTCTGTTTCTTGCATTTCCAGGTTACTAGATTGCCTCCAATAAAGGTACAATAGCCTGTGGTTGACTTCCTGTCTACACGATCACCTGCCCAATCAGCATCACAGTAGCCTACTATCTCAGAGCTGCCATTGCACCCCATCCAAACTCCTTGGCCAGGAGCACCACTCAAGTATCTTAGAATCCTCATCACCATGTTCCAGTGATGGACCTTTGGTACTTGCATATACTGGCTTACCTGGTTCACAGCAAAGCGGATATCAGGTCTGGTTATAGTTAAATAAATTAGCCTACCAACTAGTTTCCTGTATTGCTTTGGATCCTCATAAGGTTTGTCTTCAAACTCCCCCTCTCGCAAGACTTTGTAACCATCTTCAAGTGGAGTCTTTGCTGGTTTATCTCCAAGTTTTCCTGCTTCCTTCAAAAGGTCAAGGGTGTACTTTCTTTGGCATAAGAAGAGCCCCTTTTAGAGCGGCATACTTCTATTCCTAGAAAGTACTTTAGTTCACCGAGATCTTTAATATCAAATACTGATTTCAGAAATGCCTTAGTGGATTGTATACCTTCTTTGTCACTCCCTGTGATGATGATATCACCAACATACACAAGGATGACAACTATACCTTTCTGACTGGAGAGTGTGAAAAGGGTGTGATCAGCTTCAAATTTTGTGAATCCTCTTCCATTCAGAGTTGTGCTCAGCTTAAAGTACCAGGCCCTTGGTGACTGTTTTAGACCATAGATGGCCTTTTTCAGCCTTAGAACATTCCCTGGTTGTACAAGATGTTCTAAACCAGGTGGAGGACGCATGTAGACTTCATCTTCCAGTTCTCCTTGGAGAAAGGCATTCTTCACATCCATTTGCCATAAGTCCCATTCAAGATTTGTTGCAAGTGATAGAACAATCCGGATGGTGTGAAGTTTGGCTACTGGGGCAAACGTGTCTATGTAATCTTCTCCATATGTCTGAGTGTATCCCCTTGCTACCAGCCTTGACTTCTTCCTTTCAGGCTTCCCATTGCTCAAGTATTTGATGGTGAATATCCATCTACTGGTGACTGCTTTCTTTCCTTTTGGTAACTCAGATTCATACCAAGTATCATTGACAACCATTGCATTGATTTCTTCTCCTACTGAATCTCTCCATTCCTTGTCTTTATTGCTTCTTCATATGACCTCGGAATATCTTCTTGATCTAGCTGACCCATAAACACTTGATGTTCTTCTGGAAATTGAGCCAAGGAGCAACTCACTGAAGTGGGATGTGCAACAGCCTGACTATTGTAATACACCCTTGTGTTTACCCAGTTAGATGGGTCTTTCCTCAGTCTTGTACTCCTTCGTAGTGTTTGGCCTTGGTTCTGTCCTTCTTGCTGCTCTTCTTCTTCTTGAACTGGAGAGGTTCTGGTTCTTGTGTACTCTCCTGATCGTGAACATCTGACTCTTCTTGACAGTCCTGCTGTGCTGGTTCTGGTTCATTCCCCCTTCAGGATCAGGATGAGTGTCCTCAGTGACTGGTGGAGGTGTACTAGCAGGCGCCTCCATTGCATTAGAGAGACTAATGCCAATACTTTCCATGATTATCCTCAGATTGTTAGCTCTATCTGAGGGTGCTTGAGACAAATCCTTCAATTCATCCCAACTCTTGTCATCATAAAATCCCTTTGACTCTAGGAACTTCACATCTCTAGACACCAAAACCTTCCTAGTCTCTGGAATATAGCATTTGTAGCCTTTCTGGTTTGGCGAGTACCCAATGAAGATGGCTTTGACACTTTTAGCTTCTAGCTTGTTCCTTAGTTCACCTGGGATCAACACAAAACACACACACCCAAACACCCGTAGATGATCAATGGAGGGATAAGATTTGTTTAATACCTCATAGGGAGAGACATATTGGAGGATTTTGGTAGGTATCCTATTGATTAGGTAGAAAGCTTTGATCACAGCATCTCCCCAAAATCGTTTGGGAACATTGGTGTGAAACATCATGCTCCTAGCCACCTCCATGAGATGTCGGTTCTTCCTTTCTGCTACCCCATTTTGCTGGGGTGTGTATGGGCAACTTGTTTGGTGGATGATCCCATGTTTGTTTAGATGAGCTTTGAAAGCATTGCTTGTATATTCTCCCCCATTGTCTGATCTAAAAATTTTGATCTTAACATTAAAGTGGTTAGTTATGTAGTTTTGAAAGTTCACAAAAGCTTCTAACACCCTATCCTTTGATTGCAGTAAGGTTAACCAAGTGTATTTTGATTTTTCATCTATGAAAGTCACAAAATACTTATGGTTTTCTCTAGATAGACAGGGAGCAGTCCACACATCAGAATGAATAAGATCAAAGCAACTTTCATACATAGTCATAGACTTAGGGAAAACAGTTTTGCAATGTTTGCCAAGAATGCAAGCTTCACAACTATCATTCTTAAAAGAGATACTAGGAAACATCAAGCTCAGTGCACATGAGTGAGGGTCTCCTAGTCTAGCATGCCACATTGCATTTTTAGGGAAAACATGAGATGAACTAAAAGCATAAGATAAATCAGATAGGCATTTGGTGTCTTCCAGCAGGTACAAGCCCTCCTTGGTCACACCTTTGCCAAGTAAACTACTTGTCTCAATATCCTGGAAGTAAACATCATTAGGACTAAAGACAGCAAGGCAGTTTAAATCAGTAGTAGCCTTATTAACAGATAACAAATTTGAAGTGAAAGTAGGCATATAGAATGCCTTTGACTCTTTGTTAAACAATTTCAGGTTGCCTATACCCTTAATGGGTACTTTATCACCATTAGCAACCATAACATTTCCTAAAGCCGGTTTTATGTTACTCATTAAGCTAGTATCACTAATCATATGGTGTGTTGCTCCTGAATCTATCACTAATGGCTTAGCAACATTATTTCAGTATGTAAGGCATTTAGAGAGGTTCAAAGGACAATACCAGAGTTCTCCTTGAGAGCTTTGATGAGAGCATCAAGGTCTGACCTCTTGATAGTCTCATCTTGAGTTGTTCTCAAGGCAGGAAGAGCATTTGTTACCATGGCTTTGGTATCACCCGTTGTACTTGATCCCACGTGAGAGCGCATGGTTGAGCACATAGATGGAGTGGTTGGTTCTGGTGTGTCGGTTGAGAAGTGTGCTCTTGCATCCATGTACTGACTTCTTGGTTCTTTGAACTTGGCGGGTTTGAGGTGAGGATGGAGTATCCAGCACTTATCCTTCATATGGCCCTTCTTCTTGCAATGCTCACACACCCACACCTTCTTATCCTCCTGCTTGTAGTACCCTTTGTTAGCTGCGGTAACTTCCACCTTGTGCGCCATGTTGAGCTCTCCTTTGCTTTCAAACAAACCCACTGACCCTTGTTCCCTCTGGATTTGGGCACATACTTCATCAAGGGATGGAAGCTTCTCAGCTCTTAGTATGTGCTTAATCAAGTCATTGTAGCATGGGTTAAGGGTCAGGAGAAGTCCAAAGACTTTGTCTTGTTCTCGCCTCTCATTCAACACCACTGGATCAGTTGTGCTTGGTCTAAGCATCTCAAACTCAGCCCATAGTGATCTGAACTTCCCAAAGAACTGGTTGAAGTCCATGTCTTCTTGCTTGAGAGAGTTGATGGCTCGCTTTACTTCAAAGACCCGGCTAAGATTAGAGACATTTCCATACACCTTTTGCAAGGTATCCCATAGTTCCTTAGAGGTTTCACAGTAGGAGTAAGCCTCTAGGATACTTGGTTCAAGAGAGTTTTGGATGGTTAACATGACCATGAAGTCCTCTTGACTCCATTTGCCTTCATCAACAGTCACTATCTCTCGGCCATCTTCACCTTGTGTTACTAGTTTTGGAGCTTGACCTTCTGTCACATGGCTCCATAACCCTCGACCCCCGAGAGCAGTCTTCACAAGTCTTGACCATAGGAGATAGTTTAATCCTTTTAGAGTTACTGGAATAGCAACGGCCTTGGTTTGCTCCATCTTGGATGCTATGGACCGTTGGGTAAAAGAAAGTTTCTGGAAAAACTGGAAGATTATCGAACTTGAACAGTAATATTCTCAAGAACACCTTGTATACTCAAGGGAGATAACAGAATACCCAGAGAAACAAGAGGAAATGAGAGAAGAAAAGGTAAACACAGGGAAGATTCGACAAGAACAGAGAAGAAAACAGAGGAAACAGATGCTGCGGAAGTAGAGAAGAGGTTTAGGAGTGTTTAAAGCTCTGATACCATGTAAGTTTTGTAAGTGTAGGAGAATTATAGAGAGATTATGCCAAGAACAGATGAGTTCTGCTCAAGGACATGAAGAACAGCAAGAGAGAGAGAGATTTTCGAGAGAGAATAAGGAAGAATCAGAAACCATACTTCTTGTATATTATAAATCGCCAATTAGCCCAATATATAAGCATTACAAGTTTTAGAACCATAAACCTAAATCTAATGGCTGAGAAAGCACTTGAGAATGAATGGCTAGGATCTGGCGAGTATGAATCTGCTTAAACCAAGGGAAGGCTTGTGATTGGCTGTCCATAGGCTCCTCTGAATCTGGCCACTTCTCTGGCCAGATACATCCTTCATGTAGTTGAGACATGTAGTTGAGAAATGTAGTCGATCCATGTAGTTGATCCATGTAGTCGACTACATCACTGGACTATGTAAACGGCTTTGTCTTCCTTGCACCTTCCTTGTACTCCATTTCATCTTTCCACGTTAACACTTTCTCCTTTATTATTCTCAATATGCACATCAACCCAAATGATCCAAAACTTCTCCCAAGCCTTCTTCCTTCATAGTAACCCCTCCTGAACCTTTTTCTAGCTCTCCATAGGCTTTTGGACCCTCCTTAGACCTTGATCAGTCTCTAAGTAGGTTTTGCCCAAGCTTTGCACATTAACCTTTAGTGAGATGGTTTATCACTTCAGGTTAACACTCCCCCTCAAGCTTGACTCTATAGATCCTGAGTCAAGCTTGGAACCCTGAATTCCCTCCTCATTAAAACCTTACCAAAGAAAACCCTCCTTAGGGATAAAACCTTGGCAAGGAAAAAGAGTAAGTTCCTTCAAGGCCTAGGGATTGGCCATTGAGTCTTTGTGCCTTAGAACCAGTGTGGTTGGACACAAAGGACTCTGGATCGTGGCCTAAACTCGTGCAGACAACACACAAGGCTTGCACACTCATAGACCTCGGCTTGACCTCTTCATAGACCCGGTTTGGGTCTCCCCCTCTCAACTGACTCCAAGTCCACCTTAGAGAAGCTAGGAAACGACCATGATCATCTTATGTTCAGAGCCTACACATGATATATATTCCTGTTAATCCAGAGCCTACACATGATGTATATTCCTGACCATGGAGAGATTGTTGGTGTGGAGTCCAGATGGTAGTAAGTCGTGGTTGAGATAAGAATATGGCTGAGATTTGGAGATACTTCAGGAAGGAGTATTGATGGAAAGGCAGACCAGTGTTTGATCAGCCATCCACCAGGCTGGATCTCCTCATGGATTGCAAGAGCCGGTTATAAGAAGCGCAGACCATGAAGGTTGTTGAGCTCCTGGTTCAAGGCACACAAGAAGGAGAAGGTCATCACTGAAGCTTGAGGAGGCCGGTGACCTGAGGGTACTTGGAGCTGAAGACATGGAGGTGGACCAGTGATTTAAGCGCAGCTGTTGGGGTGGTGTGCTCCTGGTTTGGATGCTCATTCAGGCTCACTTTCAAGCTTGAACCTAGACTCAATTCAAGCTTGAGGTGGGGACTTGAGTGAGCTACCTGGTGATCTAAGTTCAAGACCTGTTTCCTCCTTACCATTACAAGAGAATGAAGATGAAGCTATCCGGGTTTAGGCAGTGGCGTGTCTAGACAAGAGGCTGTTCAGAGTAGTCTTGGTTGTGTCATGAAGAAGGTTACTCTAGCAATGCGGCTTCAGGGTTTGAGGTGGTTGTAGAGAGCTGATGAAGACACTAGCATTCCATGAAGATAGCAGAATCAGAAGTGAGGGTGTAATGGTTTGTAGTCCAAGATCATGAAGCAATCCTTCCAAGCTTGACTTGTTCCACATGGTCAAGCTTGGGGGGGAGTATTGAGAAGCTTCAATGATCTGAGAAGAGAAGTTGGTTTAGTATCTGGTAATCCGAGCACTTAACCCAACAGAAGGTTGGGTGAAAGGGGGAGAGACCAAGATCAGTGTGAGATGAGCTAGATGAGCTCAAGAAGAGTTAGTGGTGAGCAGTCCAAGTGGGATTAGCTTGCACCACAGTGAAGGCCATGATCCAGAGTTCTTTGTGTCCACCACACTGGTTTTGACACAAAGAACTCAATGGCCAATCCCTTAGCCATGAAGCATCTACTCTTTCCTTTGTGTGTTTTTATCCCACTGGGTTTTGCACACAAAGGTTTTAATGAGGGATGTCTTCATGGGTTCCAAGCTTAACCATATCCTGTGGTTAAGCTTGAGGGGGAGTATTGACATGAAGACATGAATAAAAGATGGAGACAAAGAGAAGAGAAGAACATCTGGTTACATAGTCCTGTGATATAGTCGACTACATGCCTCAACTACATCAAGAGAAGAGAAGAACATCTGGTTACATAGTCCTGTGATATAGTCGACTACATGCCTCAACTACATCAAGAGAAGAGAAGAACATCTGGTTACATAGTCCTGTGATATAGTCGACTACATGCCTCAACTACACTATGATATAGTCGACTACATGTCTCAACTACAGTGCTTAAGACTATGTATCTGGCCAGAGAAGTGGCCAGATTCAGAGGAGCCTATGGACAGCCAATCACAAGCCTTCCTTCCCTTGACCAGATTCAAACTCGCCAGCCATCATAGCCATTCATTCTCAAGTGCTATCTCAGCCATTAGATTTAGGTTTATGGTCCAGAAACCTGTAAAGCCTATATAATGTTCTAATTGGCGATCTGTAACACTTAAGGAAGAAGAGGGAGTAAGGGGGATCTCCCCTCTCCTCTTCCAGAAATAAACTTGTTCTTGAATCTCCAAATCTCTCTTTAATCTCTATTTAATCTCTGTCTCACGATTCTCTCTTATTCTCTCTTATTCTCTTTTAATCTCTGTTTCTGGTTGAAGAAAACACTAACATAAACCAGATCTACTCTCTCATCATTTTCGAGTTCTCTCTGCCCCAAAGGGGACTGTTCATCCTGTTCATCACACACAGAAACCCAGATCTGTATTCTCTGGTGAAATTCTTACACTATATACTAAGATGTCATCAAAGTATAAACAACAGAAATGCCTATGAATGATCTAAGAACATGATTCATTAACCTCATGAATGTACTAGGTGCATTCGTCAATCCAAATGGCATAACTAACCACTCCTATAATCCATGCTTACTCTTAAAAGCAGTTTTCCATTCATCTCCTTCTTTCATCCTAATCTGATGATAATCACTTTTCAAATCTATCTTAGAAAAGATGCTAGAACCATGCAATTCATCAAGCATATCATCTAATCTAGGTATAGGGTGGCGATACTTCACTGTGATGTTGTTGATTGATCTACAATCAACACATATACACCAAGAACCATCCTTCTTAGGCACTAGGAGCACTGGTACAGCACATGGGCTCAAACTCTCTCGGATATAGGAGTACTTGTCTTTGCAATTCCTTGGTCTCAACCAGATTGGTTCTGTATGCTGGTCGGTTTGGAAGTGTAGATCCTGGAACAAAGTCTACCTGGTGCTCAATCCCTCGCAAAGGAGGTAAACCAATGGGATTGTCCTCTGCAAATACATCTTGAACTCCTGCAAAAGAGAAACCCTTTCACTCGGATACACCGGTGTAGAATCTGTTAAGTTCAAAAGAGTTTCTTTAAACACAAGTACAATG
>CAJHQP010011804.1:0-14119 GCA_905132765.1 Moricandia arvensis
TATTCACCTCATTTCACAGTAGCTTCACAAATCCTAGAGAACAAGACCCATTCTTCTTGATCTTGAAAATCTCTGCATCATCTTTCTTCTTTCGACTTGAGAGCATTGATGGCAACAATCATTGTTGACTTTCAGAACTGCTTCATCTTTATCTTCCTCTGCTTCTTCTCACTACTTTGTTACACTCTCTTCTTCAAGAAACCAAGGGACTTTCCTTTGCCTCCGAGTCCTCCTTCTCTGCCCATCATTGGTCATCTTCACCTTCTTCTCTCTGTCCTAACCCACAGAACGTTACAGAAACTCTCCTCCAAGTATGGTTCTGTTCTCTATCTCCGCATCTTCAGTTCCCCCATAGTCCTCGTCTCATCGGCCTCAGTTGTTTATAAGATCTTCAGGGCACACGACGTTAACATCTCCTCTCGTGGATTCCCTCCGACCGAAGATTCCCTTGTCGCTGGATCTTTCAGCTTCATCTCTGCTCCCTATGGAGATTACTTTAAGTTCATGAAGAAGGTTCTTGTCAGCAACCTTCTAGGAACTCAGGCTCTCAAGCGGTCACGAAGTGTCCGTGCTGATGAGCTAGCTCGGTTTTACAATAACTTGTATAATAAGGCTGTGAAGAAGGAGACTGTGGAGATCTTTGAGGAAGTGTTGAAGCTCATTAACAACAGCATCTGCAAGTTGATCATGGGGAGGTGTTGTTCAGAGGAGGAAGGTGTGGTGGAGAGAGTCAAGGGATTAACTATTGAGTTAGATGTTTGGTCGAAGAAGGTTTTGTTGGCAACCATATTTCCCTCATGGTTAAATAAGCTTGTTCTCTCACTCTTTAATAAGGAAGTGAAGTTCTTTCAAACAGCTTCAATGAGCTACTCGAAAAGATTCTTGCAGAACACAAAAAGAAGCACGGAGAGCATCATCAAGGTGAGGACTTGATGGACGCGTTGTTGGTAGCTTATGGTGACGAAAATGCGGAGTATAAGATCACTAGGAACCATATCAAGTCGTTTTATGTGGTAAATAGTTCATACATGAGGTGGTTCTATTGAAAAAAAACTGTCATGCTTAAGAAAATATTTTGCTACTGCAGGATCTTTTATTTGCAGCCATTACAAACTCGGCGCTACCAATACAGTGGACATTGGCAGAGATCATCAAAAGCCCCAAAACTCTTGAGAGACTAAGAGGGGAACTCGACTCCGTGGTTGGGACAACAAGGTTGATTCAAGAAACAGATTTACCAAACCTCCCTTATTTGCAAGCAGTTGTCAAGGAAGGGCTAAGACTGCACCCGCCGGAGCCTATCTTCGAGAGATTCTTCCAAGAAGGGTGTAGGGTAGGAGGGTTCTATGTACCGGAGAAAACAACTCTAATGGTTAATGCTTATGCTGTGATGAGAGATCCGGATTACTGGGAAGATCCTGATGAGTTTAAGCCAGAGAGGTTTTTAGATACAAGGAAAGATGAGGAGAGAAAAGAGCAAGCACTTAAGTACATTCCTTTTGGAAGTGGAAGAAGAGGTTGTCCTGGAGAAAATCTAGCTTATATCTTTATAGGAACTGCTATAGGAGTGATGGTGCAAGGATTTGAATGGAGATTCAAAGAAAAAGTTAACATGGAAGAGGCTGTTGAAGGACTGAGCTTGACTATGGCTCATCCTCTTAAGTGCACCCCTGTTGCTCGAAGCTTAAACCCTCTAACTCTGAATATAAAGAGTCATGGTTTATGACTTATCCATCAGCAAAACTAAAAAGAGAATCCATGATCATCTTGAGTATCCAAAATAAGAAGAAAACATTGTGTCACTAGTTTGTGAGCAAAGCATGGACGAAGAAAATACATATCTAAAAATATAGTTATAAATGATTTAAAAATATAAATATATTATAGTTTTTATTCATGTTGATAATTTAAAATATTTTAACATTATTTGTAATATTTATACATATTTATTGATAAATAAATAAAATAATTATTTAAAATTTGATCACTAATGCAATACTATAATATTAGGCTAAGTTCCTTTTTTCGTTATCAAGATAAACAAGCTCAATAAAGAATTTTGTAGCCGAACCGGAGACATTTTTTTGTCTATGTGAAACAATATAGGACGGTTGACTCTCAACAACTCGAAAAGACTATCCATCTTTGTATTTTGAGCTTGAGGTACATGTATGATCTCTAACGTGTCTAAACCTTCCTTTAGTCTTTGTATTTTTAGGTAAGTTACAAAATCTGCCCTTCCTTGTGGTTTCTAAACCATCTTCAGCACTTAAGAACAATTGATCGTAAACGTCCCGTGAAGTTAAGATAAAGCTTTCAAACATTTCATTGTCCAAATGAAAATTTCAAATTCTACGTATAGAGATGAGAGACTGGCTCTTTTATTTCTTACTTTCATCAGACCGTCAAAACCTAATAATGTCGTAACACCTAAACATGAATTCATTGATTAATGCCTCTAGGGTTTCTGCTTTTAAAGTTTTATCTTTTATGGATCAAGAATATTTTTAGTGGGGTCACTGTAATTTTATTTAAAGGAAAATTGCTATATTGTATTTTTAATATATTAGATTTATAGGTAATTTACCAAAAAAAATGACCCAAAACTCAGATTTGTATACAAATCAATACCTCAAATTTAATCAAATGAAAGAAAAAAATCTAAAAGAGTTATGAAATTACAACTAGCCCCTTATGATCTAACAAATGTAAACAAATATTATCTTTGTAGACCTATGAAGTATTCCGAGACAATAAACTGAATAAAGTCTTCCCAAGAAAACTTTTTGAAGAGTCTTCTCGAATGTTTAATCTTAAAATTAATTTATAAAAAAAGTTAACTAATATGAAAGTAAATTAAAATCATCTAAATATTAAAAATCATAAATCATGTAAATTTAGATTTGGGCAAATCTCTCAAATAGATTTTTTAAAAATTTTTTTCACAAAATAGATTTCAAAGACAAAATAACCAAAATAAACTTTTATTTTGAAAATTTTAATATTTTTTTTTAATTTTGAACCTCACTTCCAAAAATTCACCTCATAATTCCAAACTTTAAGTCTAGATTAGCTAACATAATAGGTGTAAATGTAGATTTACACCCTTTAATAAAGACTATTTTCGTCATTTTTCTCTTTGAAGTCTATTCTAGTGGCAAAATTTTTTTAGGTTTATCTTATGGTATTATTCTTTAAATTTAATAAAAGGGAGATATTTTCACATAGATGAGTAAATATGGATTGCAAGTCATAATTATCCATTGGTTATCTTCAAATAATTTTTGTATTTTTGGGTTATATTTTGGAATATTGAATATTTTTTAAAACTAAAGTTGACATAAAAGTGTTTAGTTTTGTATAAATTTAAATTTTTATAAGTTGATTTTATTTTCATAAAGTGTTTATTACTATCTAATTAAACTATTTTATTTTTGAGTCTAGAGGTAGTGGACTTCTTAAAAGATCTGCCAAGAAACTATATGCACTAGTAATCTTGTTTAGAAGTTTTCTAGAACGTACAACAAATTTAGAAGTTTTCAGAAGTTTACTAAACTACAATGCACTAGCAGACTTCTGAAAAACATTCTGCTAAACTCTAATGCACTAGTAGATTTATCCAGAAGTTTTTTATACCATACTTTTCTAATCTAATTAATAAATTTTGTCTCTTGTTAAACAAGTTCTCTTTTTCTATCAAATGGCTATAACAAAAATATAATGTTGCTCCTTCTAAAACTCTATGATATCTCTCAAATTTTTTGAAATTGAAAACACCAAACTTTATATCAATTTGTTATGTCTTTATCTCGTGTCTTTTCTCACAACTTTATCTTGTTTTTCCAAGGTTTTTATTTTATGGTTTTCATATTCTCCTTCTAAAAGTTAGATCTATAAAATTTAGATGTGCATTTTTGTTTTTTTTATGTGTTATATTCGAATCAAATTATATATTCCATTTAAAGTGACTGTTTTTTTAATGAAATTTGAAATTTATTGATCTATCAAAAAAGTGTTATCAACAAGTCAGATACCTATAATAAACTACTAGGTAGAGACCCGTGCCCGGCACGGGATGAAATTAATATTATATCATTGAAACAACATAATTTTCTTTAAATATAATTTTTAAATTAATAATAATATACAAATGTAAATATTTACAATAAATTACATTGATTAATATGTACCATAATGAGTTTTGGTTTTTAACCTTTATTACGCGATTCAAACTTTATAATTTCGGTTATGAACTAAATATTCATACTCTAATTTTACTTTGTCGCATATATTAATCTATTAATTTTATCTACCATAAAAGTCATATTAGGTCAATTTCATCGATAACATCATTTGGTTAATTACATTAATCTATTAAATATATAAAATTTCTAAAAAATTAATAAATATAAGAGTGTTATTGAAAATCAATTTTAACTTTAGATTTAAATTTAAATTTTTAGTTTAAAAGATTATGCTGAGAGAAAATCTAGCGAAGTCTTAATAATTCTTTTTTGCATTGATTAATATCTTAATTAGTAATATAATATTATTATAAATTAATGTTAAAAATCTATTATAAAACAAAAATACAATTCTATGATATTTTTATAACTTTATAATTTTTAGTTTATATTATATTAAAATAAAAGTAATATATGAATTAAATATGAAAATTAAATTAAATTGGTAAATTAATATAATTTTTAAAAATATATATTAAAGTGGTAAATTAATATATTTTAAAAAATCCGTTATTTAAATAAATAAAATAACATTCACAATTTAAAAAGGATAAAATTATGTAATATTTTTACACAAAAAAAAATAAAATTGTTAACATATGTTAAAATTTTATGTATACAACTATATATCATCTATTTATTTATTTTAAAATTCACAGCACTATATTATCTAAAATTATTATATACAGAATATAATAGTATATAAATCACCTTTAACTTAAGTATTAATTAAAAAATATGACATTAACATATTATATGTATATTTTCTATTGTATAACTAAATAAAATATTAAAAGATATTGTATGCATATTGTAGAAATTTAAAAAAATATTTTGAAAGAGATTATACTAATTCATCTATAATGATTACAAAATAAAAAATTATGCGGGTCAAAGTCTAGAACACAACATTTAGAAACAAATCTTTAATGTATACTTGGAACATTCAGGGTAACTTGTGTTTTCGAACAACACTATCTCGATGGTTTCTCCAACAACGCTAACAGTATTGTTTCCACAACTTGATTATTTTCACATGTAACTTCCATATATATTTGAAAGGCTTCCAATTAGTCCCCAACAAAATCAATACAACCATTTTAAACTTAAAAATCAAATAAAAAGAAAAGAGTTTATAATTGGAATGAAATGTATGATGAAATTGTTTTTTTTGCCAACAAATATATGAAGATATTGTTAGGTGAAAGTTTATATAGAAGAACCAATTTTATAACCAATTAATGCATTTGATCGTAGTATAGAAATCTGTATATACGACTTTAAATTAATAAATAATTGTAGCACAAATTGTTCTAATTTCCATATTAATATTGGTCTGAGTCAAAACCTTCCTATAATAATTCCTGAATACAAATTTGTGGATATATAACAGGAAGTAATACCATATATATCATTATACATTCAATTTTTTGAAATATTTGGCAAATATATTGATTTGCATTAAAAGTTGCGATCTGGTGAATCAATACATTTATATCTTTACCGGAATGAATGCATTTTTTATCTTAGATAGATCTTTGCATTGCAAATTAAGCATACATGTTCACCAAGCACATAGTTGTAAAATGACATATTTGAATACTTTATAAGATTCACATTCACATAGAATCTGAAACGCGTTACACATATTTGCAAACTAAGCTTATGGTTTATTACTTTATTAGATATATAATAGCTTTCAATAAATTCTGATTCTAATATAATAATAAACTACTTCAATATATGGTGCCTAGTAGAAGTTTAGAATATTATTAAAAAGTAGCTTAGTAAGTTATTACAAATTGTGGATTTTATTTAGTAACTACAAAATGTGTTATCAATACACATAAAAAACTCTTACATTAAGATTAAAATTGTAGAATGCAGAGCATCCAATAAGAAATAAAAAATTGTTACATATCGATTTTAATTTCAGTACATTTACAGTGATTATGGGATAGTGTTTTTTTGTACTTTTTTTATTTGGGATAGTGCTCTTAAGAACAGGGAAAAATTGAGTGTGAGTTACTATTTTAAAAAATATGAGTACATATCATCACATGTGTAATATTTTTTCCAGAATGGTGTTAAGTTTCAAGTTTTGTATTGATTCAATATACACACATTTCTTAGGACTTTCTAAGAATTTATTCAGTTACACGTCAAATAATGATTCGATAGCCACACAATTTTAACGACTTTCTAATATATTTTTTTCTACATACGCAGGCTGATTTTGGTTTCTTGTGCAGGTATGACATGGAAAACAGACTTAGAAACACCCGTGGAAAAGCTCACAGCCCACATGAATAAGATAAAAGCCATACATAATTAAAAATTATGTGTGGCCAACATTATGTCACATTTAAATCAGTCCAATGACATTCTTAGTAATTTATCTAGATATGAGAGGGTAGAGGTGAATGGAGGCTGAGAGTCATTGTCATGCTGACACATCAGCAAAATGGCACAATTGTAAATAAAATACAAATTTAAGGTTACTCATTTATTTGCTTCTCTATTAATAATAAAGGGATGAGCTGTAGTCTATAAACTAATGTCTTTCTAAGGCGTGATTTCAAACCATCTCCTAAGCAAGCCTCCCAACTTTTGCTCCGTCATGTATTTGAGAGAACATATCATGTAATGTTCCTCATGGCCTTATCAATGAGTCTACGCATCTGATCGTTGAGGTTCTGGATTGTTTGATGGCGCCAAGCATTTCTCTCCCTCCATATGTGATAAATTAGCGTATGGAAAAAGGAGTTCTAGCTAAGCAAGAGTCCACTACTTTTTTACCCATTCTCTGCAAATGATGCTATGTCCCACTGCCGATTTGGGTTGATGCTAGCACCCACAAGTCTGCGAGCAAGACCCTCCCATATTGTGGTCAAAGAGTTGGTCTCTCGTCTCATCCCTTTCTCCGCATAGTTCACACCCTGGAATCATCCCCCATTGCCTCATTCGATCCCCCGTAGATAGTCTGTTCTTAATAGCAAGCCAAGTGATAAAAGAGAAGCGAGGAACTCTCTGCGGGAACCAAACAACTCTATTCCATTCCACTTTATTGGGATTTGATCTCAATTAGCTCCCACGTTTTAGAAGCTGAGAATGTTTCTCTATAATCGCCATCCCCGTGCCTCCATAACACTACATCACTTCCATTCTTTGGTTGAGGAGCTTATATTGCAAGAATGTTGTTATGCAACTCTTGAAATCGCCGAATCCTCCGACCTCCAATGTTCCACCCATCCATTGTTGCCGTATCATTTTTACTTTCATTAAAGAGAGATTTTCATAAATATCATTTTAAGAGACAATTATTTTTAAATTAATTAGAATCTTAAATTTTACATTTATAAATTCTACCCTACCCTACCTTACCCTTCAACTCTAAACTCTAAGTCTTAGATTGATTAAACCAATGGTTATAAGTGTGTCTTTTTCTCTTAAAATATAAGGATAAATGTGATTAATGTAAACATGAAAAGTGGTACTAGAAAAATGGTATTTTTGACAATTTCGCTATTTTGAAACCGTTTAATGCTTTTAGATATGTAGTATTTTGATCTAGGGACAATATATTAAACTTCAGACTTCATTAAAAACCTTCATTAGCAGACCTCGATTTATCACAAAATGTAATGCATTAGCAAACTTCTCCAGAAAATCTCCTATGCAAACTACTTAAAAAGATTTAAAACCACCAATTACTATTTTTACCAAAATTTGTAAGGTTACGCAAGTCTAGATCGCATCACATTCACCACCCCTTCTTAGCTAACTAATTTAGAATCCAACTAGAACCTTAGAGCACCTCCATCAAAGGGTTCTTAGGGGGTTCTTAACTCAAAAAGTGGTGGGTCCCACCACTTTTCCTAAGAATCTGTCTCTAAAAACCCTTATTCAAAAACCGGTTCTTACACTGTTTTGTGGACCCCACTGACACGTGGTGGTCTACGATTGGTCGGTTTTTAATTTTTTTTTTTAAAAAAATCATTAAAAAAAAAAAATAAGAGGGGTTCTTACGATGGACATGGTCTTAGTTGTCACGTTGGGCGATGCAGACTTCATTACTAATTTATTGTGTTAATTTCGTCACCATGTGGAAACTTATAACTTTCAACTGTAATTTATCTATTTTATTATTGGTCATGTTTCCCAGGCTGCAATTTTTTTTTTAGAAAAAGAGATCACATATATCGAATTAATTTAAATATATTCTCCTTGTTTTTTAGTGAGCATGTTGCACACGGGAAGGTTTTTAAAAATAGTAGAGCAGCTCTCTGGTTCCGATCTACATCAGGTGGTCATATACAACTCCTTTCAAAATAGCTTCACACAAAGGGGTCTTTCTTTGATTTGAGATTGTTTGGATGGTTTCATTACAAACATGGGATCATGTTGAGATTGTGAGGACACCAGATGAAATATACCCGTTACTGAAGTTGAAAATCGCGGTTAAGAAAGCAGAGAAGCAAATCCTACTTGAGCCACACTGGGTTTGCTACTCGACACTCCATCAGTGGCGGATCCAGAAATATATTTTACATATGTCAAACTATAAATTTAAAAAGAAAAAATTCTAGAAGTATCATTGTTAGAAATTGAAGCTGAGTTTAGGAATGTCAAAGGGAGAACTTTAGCAATAGAGCTAATTAAAAATTGCCACTCCACAAGGTTTCTAAAAAGCTTTCTCTCGTCGTTCAGCAACTAGGTACCGAGCTTCGCAAGCCAGTAACATTTTCTCCCCTTATCTTTATCTCTCAACACCATGTTCCCACATGCTTGTGCTGGTATGTGCATGTTTTCATAGTATTTTTGGTTTGTGACTGAAAACATTAGCATTAGATCCCCAAATTTTTTCGAGTTAATATATATGAATAGAGACCCCTAAATTGCTAAAAAATAATTAACGAAAGCTCTTAATAAACTGCTTATTGCCTCCAAAATATCAAGGCCGACTCTGTGTGTGATTAATGTTATCCAGTGAAAAATATGTTTAATTTAGAATTATTTTTCCAGTGAGGTTATAAATATGCTTTGTAGGAATTTATGTTACACTTAGTTTATTTAAAATTTTCTTTTTCTTTGTGTAGGTGTGTGTGTTCTACTTGATTCTTCGAGCTCTTGATACGATCGGTTAGGATCTCTTGTGTTCTTTGCAGTAAAAAAAAAAAAACTGTTCATATTACATCTAATTGCATTCCATCGTCACTTTCCATGCAAGTGACCAATGTCAATGTTTCTACAGATTTCTGAAAATGGGTTAGTTCTAATATAAATATATTTACTCCTACGCAATTCTGTTCTATTTTGCAAGTTTAGAGCTCATGTAGTTTCACTCTTTTGATTGATTTCCTCACTTATGTTAATGTCCTTACTTATTATTCCACGGTTTCATAATAAGTCGTTTAATATTTTTGTGGCATAGATTAAAAAAACTAATATTTTTTCTGTTTTACCCTTATTTAATACATGATTTATTTGATTTTTGTTAATTAATGAATTATAAATAAGGTTCAAATCTGAAAATTCATTTAAAATATGCATTAAAAATGTAAATGACATTTATAATAAAATAAATTAAAAAAAAATGTCATGAAACAGAGAGAATACAAAGCTACTAAAATAGATGCAGGAATGGCCAAGTTCATTAACCAGGAGAGGTTTGTGATGCAATGCATTTTTAGGGCTAAAATGTTTCACTCAGTGTAACACTCGTCTCATCTTCTCGAGTGTGTTATTTAGACAAGTATGATTGATTACGCAGATCAAGATCAATCTCATATAGTAATCAAGTTTCAAAATGTTTTCGACTTCAAGCAAGTAGATATCATCATCTCAACATACAACGAAATTTTACGTTCATCAAACACAAAGCGCCAAATACGTGTTTACATCACTAGCTATAATAAAAGTTGGTATCCTTAATAGAGAGTTATGCCACATCAAATTAAAAAATCATCCTATCATAAAGCTTCTATTCGCCACGTCATCGTTTCTTCTGCTAAAATGAAAACGAGTGGGCTTAATCTATTTGTAAAGGCCCAAACTGACACACTCTGAAAGCTTCAATCAAACGAGTCTGTCTCTCCCACTTAGGGCATTGGTATTGGTAGTTCCCTTATCAGAGTCCCTTAGCGGGAGAGTCCCTTAGCTTTTAACTAAAAACGCTAAGGGACGTCCCTTATTTAAGGACAATAAGGGACGTCCCTTAGCATTTTTAGTTAAAAGCTAAGGGACTCTCCCGCTAAGGGACTCTGCTAAGGGACCACCAATACCAATGCCCAGTCTTCTCAGTTTTCAGCTTCATGAAATCTCCGTTATCCAGACCCATCTCTTAACAATCAAAGGTATTCATTACTCTCCACTTTATGAGTTCGTTTCGCATTCTTTGTTTCTCCATCTTTATAAAACTCCCTTGCTATACTTTAATCCACCCAGAAACGCTAACCTCCATTGAAGAAGCTGAAGCTATGGCGATGAACCCAACGTGAAGTCTCCCCTCTAATGTAATTGATTTTTCAGCCAAATAGATTTCATAGCTTCCAATGAATCGTTGTTCTAAACCACAAATTTATGGATTTTCAGTTTGCTTACTTACAGGTTGAGCAAGGCTCACTGGGTAGGATTCAATCCCATTGTGTTGTAGGTGCAATACCATCTTTCATATCTCTCTCTCTCTCTCTCTCTCTCTCTCTCTCTCTCTCTCTCCCTCTCTCTTCACAGCTTGCTCAACAAAAGGGAAAATGCAGCTGTAAGTTTTGTAAATACATTTCTGGTGGCTTATTCATCTTGACCATGACTTAGTCTTCTCTATAGTGTTTTTCCTTCATTTTCTCAGTGGTTGCTCTGTTTTCTAGATCCGAGAAGGTTCTGATTTTTTTCATTCGTTGTTCTTTGGCTGAATCTATTGTTCAGGAAGTTGTATGTGAAATTCTTTCTCTGTTTGTAGTTTATTCACATGCTTTTTCTTTCTGTATATATATATATACGAAACCATGTATGACTCAGTACATACATTCGTTGTGTTTCACTTCAGTCAGATCTCTGAGTGGGATTATATTATGCAATATCACTCTATGTCTCTCGCGAGCAGGGATGAGCGTGCAGGCTGATGCTAAGATTCTGGTCAAGTCCATAGAGCTTAGTGTGTCAAAGAGTGAAAACTCCAAAGATTCCTTGTTTCAACAACAAAGACTAGAGCCCACGATCTTGAAGTCTGTGGTTGTTGTGAAATCTGTTCGTTCAAATGGATACAACTGGGAGAGAATTATCATACTAACAGGTCGAGTCTTGAAGAAGATTAGCACAATAAAATGGCTTTGAGTTTACATGTCTGGGATTCGTTAGATATATCTCAGTTCTTGATCTGAGAACGCCCAACACGATAGCTGGCTATTAAATACATCAATTTTGCAAAGTACTGCGTACGCAGGTGAAGCTCGTAGGACTGTAAAGTGCTCGTGGAGCAAGAGCTGTTAGAATTTTTTATCTCAAACTTCTAGCGTTATTAGTGTTGTCGCTATCTTATGTTGTATTCCCTTTGCTCATCACAGACGGAAACTCTTAGATACTTGGTGAGTTAAAGAGAAGTTATATATCCATATCTATTTGATATTGAGAGACAGTGAACAGTGAATTCAGGTGGGTCTAGTGCTTGGACAAGAGCAGATATAGGTTTGGTAAAGGTTTGTGACTTAGACATCGTTTATGGACACACTTCAATTTTTACAAACTGCTTCTCTGGATAATCAGCTTCTCACTGACACTTTTCCCTTTATGTCAAACGTTGAGCCAATAAGAAAAACTTAGATGTGTATTGGATGAAATGTTGTTCATGTTGGTGGATCATTGGCACTAGGGAAGAAGTAAACATTGTGGAGAAGTGTCTCGATTGAACTTGAGCCACAATGCATTAAGTAACTTGTTCGACGGTTAGTATCTATATATCTTTGTTTAAGTTCGTCATGATTATGCTTGGTGTATATGGAAAGGCAACTTCTGAGCGTTGTTGTGTAGAAAAGCGGAAAATTCTTCTACAGCACAGTGTGGAGACATGCTTCAAACTTCTTCTATGACAGATAGTATTTCGTCATGAATTTTGGTGTCAGCAGCTCAAAAGTGTTATTTGTTGGGAAGAATGGTACGCGTTTCACGATTCAGCTTCTTAGCTGGAGGAGCTACTGTTGCTTGCATGAAGATTTCGTTGTTTAGAATGGTGCTCTAAGGCGTGGGTTTACACTGGTGTTGCTTAAGGCTCTGGCCAAGATTTCATGCGTGTTAGCATTTTTGATTTGCATATAGTAGGATCATATAAAAATATATATTGGAGTTTTCACTGTGTTGTGAGTATTTTTATATAGGCTAATATAGAGTCTCAAGAAAATTATGTTAAGAATAATAAATGCGTATTACAAAGGTTTTTTAAGTAATAAAGACTAACTAGAAATACGTCAATAATTATGCAAAACACATTTCTGAGAAGTGGTTCTAAAATCAGGAATTATCAATTGATGATGATTTACTTAAATTCATATAACAATCAGACTATGTATTTATATATAAATTAAATATAAAATTCATAGTAATCTTTAATGACAAGGTAGTATATGTTAAGCTAAAGAATAATCTTTACAATTTAAATTTCATTTCTGCAGAATATCTACGGTGTGTCTTCTTCCAATATGTCGTTTTTTTTTTATCGTTCACAAGGAGTTTTCAACATGCTCTCAATTTTCAAGAGAGCTTCTTTTCTATCACATGGCTAGATTTAAAGTCGTTTCTTCACTGAGTTATTATACTTTAAAAAGGGAAAAACTTTTCTTTGAAGGCAATTGCATCTAGACATCGTTTCTTACAACTATTTTTTTGTGAAACACTTTGTAGTGTACTTTAAAATCGTTATTTAAAATACAAATTATTAGCTGTGTTCTTAATTGTACAACAAGCACCTTTCTATTTGTTCATTCATATTTTTAATTACCACATATTACTTATTATAAAGGTGATTTACATATTAAACTTAGGCTGTTTTAAGCACACTAAAAAAGGTAATGAGTGTGGATAAATTCGGAGTTGTGATCCAATTAGAAAGAGAAAAAGTATGTAATAATGACTATCGTCTTGATTTTTTTATTGAAACTATGAGGCTGTGTATAGGTTTGGATCAATATAAATTAATAGCCTTTTTCATATGAGAATCCTTATGTTGATAAATACGTATTTAGATTGCAAGTTTTAATTTACTTTTTATTGATTGCATCTTCATCTCCTATTTATATATTTTATTTCAAAAGACGACAACAACTTCTGAAATTAAGTTTCAAGCATTTAAATTCAGTGTACAATTTCTTTTTATAAATTAAGCGATAATACTGTATAAATTATAAATTATAGCTCTATTAATTAGATAAACACGTATAAGTTAATAAATTTCTTCGTCTGAATTGGGCTGATTCAAAATTGATACAAATCGTATATAAAGAATAAGATAATTTTTTTTATAAATTCCTATGTAATATATGGCCTATTATAATCATATTAATAATTTAGATATAATATACATTTTATATAAGTACAACCAAAAATTATATTTTTTGGTTTTATATTCACAATGAAGTACTTCTCTATTTTTTAACACATTCAATATTTTTGATAATATTTTTTTTTTTTTTTTGTATAATTATATCAACGCAATATAATTCTAATGAATAAAATTACCCATCAAATAATATATAACAATATGAAATCAGATTTTTAAATTTTTTGTTATGGTATATGGTAAAATAAAAGTTTTTTATTCTATAAATAAATAGAAAAAATCTTAAAATGATTTTTTGGTAATGTAATATTTAAATTATTTAAAATAC
>CAJHQP010011805.1:0-14113 GCA_905132765.1 Moricandia arvensis
ACTTTGGTAATGGTTGGATGATATCGGAAGTGCTAAATCTTGTGGTCTAGGGAGTCATATAGCAATAATATATATGGGGCGAAATTCAGATATGTGTATTTATTCTGATCAATTATGCTCACTGACCACCGGGTGGGGTCTCTATGTGATAGGTTGGGGAGTAAGCCGGAGTGCGCCGCAAAGTTCCACATGGGGGTCACAGGTCTTTCTCTGAATTGTCTATAGTTAGTATTTGGGCCTCTCTCTGCTTCGAGATCTCTCGCAGAGTGATGGGCGCTAGATGTTAAGTGGAGAGATACCAAGCAATTTTGACCCATCGTGGGCGGGTCGAACGACACTCGACGATACACAGGCCTGTCCTCTAGTGTTGTAGGTCTAGTTCCATTTATAAGTAGCTGACAAGGCCGCGTGACTATAACGAGTGGTTCCTATTTGGGTGTCACGGGGTTGAATCTACGCCGTGCTTGTTGCCCCTGCGCGACAAACTAAAAATCAAGATCGTGCAATAACCGGCAATCCATAGGGGTGTTAGAGCCAACACGAGAGGGAGACAGGCTTCCAGCAGTCTTCATGATAGTGCGGCTGTAGCATCGTTTTATTCGACTGCTCGAGAGATTCTATCTGTAGCCCTTATTGAGAGTTAGTTTTTTTTTTCTCTTTTTCTTTTATATTGAATCTATGTTGAACATCTCGGTGCCGAGTTATCTTACATGACCTGTAGCGCTACGTGCTCATATAGTTAAGAGAGATCGGCTCGATCGGATGTGCTACAGGGGTGATAGTCAGAGGTAGGTTGTCTTGGTCATAATATATCGTCCGTGATCTACTGACTAAATACTAATTCCATAGATGTGATAATTTGGGCGTGAAGCACGAAGATGTTTCGTGTGAGGGCGCTTTCTTTTCATCTCTGTGTTCTCTATCCTCTCTCTGGCTAGATCTTCTTCTCTTCGTCGTGCTTAACTGAGTCAAGTTGAGGTTCATCAAGTGGTGATGTGCGTCTGTTATAAAGCTGCAAGCTGATTAGCCCGGGGTGTTATTTCTCAGAAGTAGCAATGTAAGGGCCAAGCTGGAGAAATAGCGAGATTACGTCTCAACTAGCCATGTTACCTTACGACTGTTCTTGAAGGATGAGAAAACGCATGATTGTAGGACTCACATTGACATATGTTTGACATTGATGCTCTAGCTTTTCATTGTTTGTGTGCACTACGTTTAATTTTTGTGGAAGTCGGGCAATGTTCCAGAGACGGGATTCGACAGCTTGAATATTTGTATGTCTTGGTGATCTTATAATAACTAAGTTAATAAGCTTTGTCCGTGTTCTGTGCCTTGAATTCCAAAAGGTTGGTGCGGTGATTAGATTTGGTGATCTGTTTTGTCGCTCAGGTTGTATTAGTGATGAGAGTTGGTTTCTTGCTCTCCCAACTCAGATGGACTGCACGACTCTGATTTTGTCTCCAGATTCCAGCGCGACGATGAGTCTAATATGATAAGTATCGATTCTTGGGAAGATGTTGTTTAGACGTATCTTGGTTGGTCAATCTTCTGAGAATGCTTTAGTGGACTCTTTAGATCTGGTTACATTCTTAGACTCTTCGGATGTCTTCTATGAGCGCCGTTAATCGCCTGAGGGTCGGGTTGGGGTTTGAAGAGCAGGCATAATCCAATAATGGTCATTCGCGTGTGTCTTGAATTGAGTCTCTCGCATACGCAGTAGTGAGAAGCTTGTCTGATGTGGAATTGGGTCTAAAAAATATTGAGATCTGGTGAACTCTCTGCTGCTACCGCAGATGAAAGGTATGTATGAACGAGCGGCATATCACTATCGTCTCAGTCTTTTAATTGGGATTTCGGTTTTGATGTTTATACCCCTTGACAACTCTAGGAGGTTCTTCATATGAGTTCAATGTGGCCGCAGTGAGGTTGATATTTGGAGGGCTCTTATTGAGGTGACACTCAGGTATTGTTGTACCGCTCCTTGCAGGGAGTGCAAAAGTATCGTTATCCGAAAGCTATTTGCACTGAAACTTTTTGTGCTTGGGGCTGGCACCACGAAGCTCAGGAACTACTTGAGGCAATGAGTTTTCGCTGTATGGTTCATTTGTGCTCGTCTCGGGAAGGTAACCTCGTTCATCTGGTCTAAAACTCATGAACGCATCCGGATGCTGAATGGCTGGTATAGTGCCCAGAAGATTAGTCTACAGTTAGCATATTCATCCTTGTATGTTTTTTGATTAATGAAGACTTTTGTTTTGATAATGTGGCTTAGTTTGACTGAGATTAGGATTGTTCAGTATGAGGGAAAGCAATTACCTTGGAGGGATCAAAAAGTTCATAAGGCAGGTTATATTAGATATAGGGTGTACTCCCTACAGAGGCACACTTGTGGAAGAGGTCACGGTATGAAATTGGTGAAAGGGTATGTAGGATTCTTGAGATATCTCTGTTGTCGTGGAATGTTTACGCCGTATCCACACGTCTTTTGGGCTGATGTTTTTTACGTGTGTTGTGGGTAGTTGAGTTATTTTATGTTCGCCTCGTCGATTCAATTTGATAGTTTTGAGTGTGTTTCTTTCTTGAACACTCCGGAATATTTAGTCCTTGCGGATTTAGACACCTCGCTAAGAGAGACGGTGAATTATAGGTTTCTGCCTTACACTATACACTGCAGTCCTCAAAACCACTCTTGGTGGGCGGCTTTCATGGGTCAAATTGGTTCTCTGAGTATCAGTGATCTTGTTACCCGCACGAGCGCAACTACTGTGGATTTGGATGTGGTCAGTAGTTGTGAAACTAAAGACATCCAGTTGCTCATAGTCTCTAGTTGAAATTTGGATGTTGGCTACACTAACAGACATGAGAGCTTTTTCTTTTCGTTATCTGCTGTTACGTCCAGAACGGCAAGGAGCCTCATAATCATTAAAGGTCTCTGCGGAGAGCGAACCGCTTAGTCATACTCAGGTCTCTCCACTATCCGGAGGATAATAGTCAGTGCATTCAATGCACAAGCGAGTTCCAAGAGAATACGACTAGATAGTCGCACGCAACAAACTTGCAGTGGAACTCGGACGACTTTCCTAGAAAAAAAATCGAGAGGAGGGGAACCTTGCTCCCTCGTGCCCTTTCGAATGACAGACCTAGGGCGAGGTAAAAGGGAATCAAATTGCTAAAATCATTCTCTGCTTGGGCGTTTTGGAAAATCCTTTTTTGGGAACGCCAGGTATGCTGCCTCCTTCCTTCTTGAACCGACTACATATGCGTAACAAGGGTGTCTGGTGTATGTCTTGTTTGCGCCTCAGTAAGTCTCTTAATGAGGCCCAGTTAAGATCTGTTCTATTTTTATCGTTGTACTTTTGACTCGGCGGGTTGCTATCTTCACCCACACGGATATGTGCTCACATCGAGCATTAAGATCAGTTTTTGGAGAGAAGTTTCGACGTTCTCTAGTAGTTTGGACTTGGGGCTCAAAAGATTCGCCTGAAAGGTAGTAGTTACCTAGTTTTATTTTTATACTCCTCTCACCGGTAAGGTGGGAGAACTTTTGTATTGTTACGCCGGAGCTGAGAAGGTACAGACAAAATTTCTTATGTGTTAATACTACTATGTTAGATAGAAGCTACGAATTAAGTATCATAGATATTGGAGGTGGTGCCAATTTATGGGATTAAGTTTTAGTGGAGACAAAAGAGTGAGTTAAAACTCTGTGTTATGAATCTTAGTGGAGACAGTAGTGTCTGATAAAGAATTCAGATAGGGAAGAGCAGTGATGAAATGACCAAGGAAACAGGTACTGAGTTCGATTTAGAACACAATCGAAGGTGCAATGGGATAGTGAGAGCCTGGCTCGTCTTCTGGCCATGTTAGATGCCATGTTAAAGCGTTTTCTTTCTCAAGTATAATGGCTTGTTTAAAGCGTTTTCTTTCTCAAGTAGAATGGCTTGTTTGTGCAGGGATGAAAGAGCAGTTTCTCTAGCAATTGAATTGAATGAACAGCTTCAGAGAATTCTTCATAGACATGAAGACTTACTGTCTGGTAAGAATCACAGGGCCAGGCAGGTCTGCTGCACCCAATGGTTATCATTCCAATTTGAACGTAGTAACGGTCACCAGGAACTCGAAGCTAAACGATTCTAATGCAAATACCAAATCGAGCAGCTCTAATCTCTAATCCAAACCATATTAACTCTTGAAGATGAAGATGAGGAAGAGGAGCCTGAGCAGTTATTCAGAAGGTCTGTCTATCCCCTTACATTGCTCAATCTCTAAATTTGAAATCACTAAGTTGATTCCCTCATAAGGTTCTTGAAATGCAAGTCCAAATATCCATGTTCATGTCTGCTTGCAGATTGCGAAAACGGGAAAGCTAGAGCAATGCCTGAGGATGAAGAAAAGCCATCACCTCCACAAGCCTTACTTGGATCAGCAATCCATAGTGAAAAGCTCAACCGTCCGCTGATTCGACCTTTACCATCAGAGGAGTCATCACGCAGTGGTGATAGCCATTCGCTATCCCCCACCTGTTGTGATTCCACCACCACCTGCAAAACACGTTGAGAGGGAAAGTTCTTCAAGGAGAAGAAAGTTGATGGTGCCTCAGGTTTACCAGGTCATATGAGAGGCCTTTCTTTGCATAGCCACGATGGCAGCAGCTCACGCAGTGGAAGTGTAGACTTCAGTGACTGAAACATCCAAAACTTCTGTCTCATCATAATATTTGTATTCTTCTACTCTTGCTCTCTTTAGGCTTTGCTATTTTACAGAAAAGGTCTGTGTTCTGTGTGTTGCTATTGCTCTGTAGTTCTAGTAGAAGATAGACTACATGAGATCTGATTATGTATATGAGTAAAGGTACTTCCCTTTCACTTTGTTGAAACATGAGCTATGCTATTTTACAGAGGTGTGTTCTTCCTGTTTGTGTAATGAAGATGAATGTGGTAAAACTGGCTGATAATGATTCAAATTACTTATAGATAAAATAGATGTTCGAATTCACAAAAACGGAAAGGTAACAAGAGAGTGAATATTAAACAACAGAGTGAGATTTTTGTCTTCTTTAAGCTTTAGAAGACTCTTGGCAAGAATGTGCCTCTTTGAGATGCTTCTCATATTCATCCTCTTCCTCTTCTTCATCATCTTCTTCTTCTTCCTCCTCTTCATCAACCTCCTCCTCCCACGTCTTCATCATCTTCTTCAAAGCCCTTGACGGCACTGGAAGATGGAGCTGGATTCCTTGCTTCTCCAACGATCTTCATTATGTCCTCTACGCTTTGAAGAGAGAAGCTTGGGTTGTCTCTCTTGTAGTACGCTGCTTGAGCAGAATCTCTAAGCTCCTTTGGTAAATTCTTCAAGAACCACGGGTGCTTCTTGATTTCTTTAAGTGTGATTCTCTACATATAGTGAAAAGATTAGAAAGTCGAAAACTAAGAAAACTGTTTCAACTCAGAGAGAATGAAAAAGTACCTTAGCTGGATTAGTGACAAAGATGCGAGAGAGAAGGTGTCTGCACTCCTGAGATATGTGAACGTAGTCCGGGATCTTGTACTGGACTGCCATTATACGCTGTAGAATATTTTTAAACACCATAAGAATTGAGGTGAAAGAAACGTAATGAAAAGATGAGAAGCTGAAGTTAATTATACTTGGATAGTTTTCCTGAAGTTTCTTGGATCATCAGGGTCTTCAAAGGGATAACCTCCAACCAACATCACATAAAGAGTCACACCACAAGACCAAACATCAGCATGCTGCATAACACAATCACCAAACCGTTATATTAACAAGTGAAAGACAAAGATGAGAACAATGAAGAGTCATGACTCATGAGTAGTGTTACCTTTCCATCATATTCTCTTCGAGAGAGAACTTCAGGTGCGATATAAGCTGGAGTTCCCACGGTTGACTTAGGTCTAGAGTGAAGCAGAGATGACTAAACAAAACATTTCGCTTATTAGATCCAATCCGAGTGTGATGGGAAGACAAAAAGAGACTGATGAATGTACCTTGGAGTAACCAAAATCACAGATTTTCAACAATGGAGCAGGACTCCCATCAAGCAGGGTGTTCTCAAGCTTCAGATCTCTATGACATATTTGCTGCACAAAAACAAAACAATCATGCAAACTAAAACCAAAGATCCTCTCCATGAGCTTCATAAGATTTGGTTTTTGTTATGTAAATACCAGGGAATGACAGTAATCCACACCACAAACCAGCTGCTGAAAGAAGTATCTAGCCTGAGAAAAAAACATAAAGATACTTCAACATAAACAACCAAGAAGAGACCCCCCAAGTTAGAATATTGAGAAGCTCACCTCAGCTTCACTGAATCTACCAGCATTACAGATACGCTCAAAGAGCTCTCCACCAGAAGCATACTCCATTACAATAGCAAGATGAGTTGGAGTCAAAACCACCTAACAAAACATTAACACTATATTTAAGTCCTCTGTTAAAAGTACTGTTCATAAAATCAACCAAAGACTTAAAAACAAACCTCCTTGAAACGTATGATATTAGGATGCCTAAGTGATCTGTGATTAATAATCTCTCTCGCCACATTCTCATCTATCTGCAACCCAACATGTTACCATCAAAATCATATCCTTTTGATTCAAAGATTGTATTTTTAGGAGAAAAGGTCAAACCTTGCGACCTCTCTCGATGTACTTCATGGCAACAAGCTCCTTGGTCTCTTTATGCCTAAGGAGACGAGCAACACCGAAGTTACCAGCACCCAAGTCCTTGACAACTTCATACTTGTCCATCTCTCTAGATCAAAGTTTAAGTCTTTGAATGTGTCACACACAAACACACACTTGAGGTTTGGTTGGAGAAACTGGTCCATCTTATAAAGGGCAGCGACGTTCGTGGGGATCTGAGATTGCCTCCCACATGCACACTCATAGCTGTGTGTATGTATATGTGTATGTATCGATGATGGATGAGTAAACTGAGGAGATGGGTTAATGGGTCTGTGCCACGTGAAGAGGTCTCTCTCGAGTCCCGATGATGAACAGCTTCAATCCAACGGTCATTAATATTCCATCTTTAATTAAATAGTTAATACTATAAATTATTCCATCCATTTTAATTTAATTATCGTTGTATAATAAAATTTTCGTTTCAAAATAAATAACAAAATTTATTAAAATTATATGTTAATTTATTTATTTTATTGATTTAAATGTGAATAAATTTATAGATAACAATATTTTTTATTTTAAAAATATATAAATTAAATATTTTTTTAATATGTGTGAAAAATCTAAAACGATAATTAAAAAGAAACAGAAATATTATCTTAATCCATCATTTAACTTACTCCTTAGATCATGCAAAAACAGAATTTAAGGAGAGCATCACTAATCACTATGCTAATTTTCCAATTTAATTATATTATGCTCATAGTTAATGATAATAATTTTTAATAATTGTACTAATATTTTTTTTTATGTCTTAAACGTGTTTTTAGTATTACGCGGCATGGTCGAGGTCGGTTAAATAGAGACAAACCACATTGATCGTTTCGATTACTAATAAATTTAATACAACATGCATGTGTATCAGTAGTTATCAACCGACCACAAGGTCCATAACTAATTCGCTAAGTTACTTATAAGTGATTAAATTGCATTTGGAGCTTCCAAACCGGCCCATCACGTGACACACTTGTAAACCAATCTTCATGTTCTAATAAATAGCAATGGGTTCAATTGTCAAAACCTTATATTATAATAATATATGTCATATAATTTAAGGTTTTGATAGGAAAATTTATGAACCCATAACTTTAGAGATACATCTCATTTGTAGTTGTTTTCCGTTACAATGGGCCAAGCTGTTGCCAACCACGTGGTGTGGTGTTTGCTACTCATACTTAAAGTCAAAAGAATGGTCAATAATTTACTTGTGGATAATATTGTTTTGTATTCTTCCTTTTTAATATAAAATCTTAAATTATTATGTGATTTTAATTATATACTAGATTTTGACCCGCCCTTTCAAAGAGCGGATTTATTTTTTGTTTATATATTTATTTTTAAGATAAATTTTCTATTTGTAACTTTTTGGTATCATATTTGTGTTTAATATTAATTTAATTTAATTTAATTTTTGGTAACTATATTAAATATGTGGAATTGCATAACCAAAACGCGTAATTCTCAAAATATATATATATATATACCCGTTTACGTAGGGCGGATATATTTTTTGTTTTAATTTTTCAGAAATTTAATTTTTATATTTGGTGTGTTTTTAATTATATTTGTAATTAATATTAATTTGATTTAATATAACTTTTGTAATTATATTAAATATATCAAGTTGCATAACTATGCACTTGTGTCATATGCATTTCAAAAATTATTTCTTAACTTTATTCCTAAAATTTGCAACATACTATTATATTTTTCTAGTAGTTACCTGTCATAATTAGTCAAGAATATTCATATCCAAAATACTCGGCTCGGAATCGACCCGAAAATCAAAGTCTCATACTCTATTAGACATGGTCTATATACTCAAACAATTCTTAAAGTCTTATATCCGAAAACCAATATCAAACCCAACCCGCACCAAAAAACGAACAATTTTTTTGAATACAGTTATATAAAAAGAATAATAAGTCGCTCCTCAAATACACAATAAAAAATAGTTAGACATAACATTTATCAATATATCATGATCTGTTTTAATAGAATATATATTTTATAGAAAATTGTATTTTTAATTGTGTATCTACTTTTAAATGTTACAAATAAAACTCTACATATGTGCAAATTACTATATGTTTAATCTCTAATAGAAATAATTTTGATTATGGAATACGTAATCAAATTTTAGAATAAAATATAGACAATAAGATTATAAATATGTAATCAAGTTTGAATAAATAAGGGTAATATTTTCTTGTACTTGAGAACATTTTGAGTTTTAACGTGATTAGTTAATAATAATTGTCTCATAAAAAATGACTTAATTTAAGAACCGTTCGAGTATATAGCTCATGTATAGTGGGATTTGGGATTCTGATTTTCGAGTTGTTTTTGAGTTTTAGTTTATGTTTTCTTTTATATATTTAAAAGAGTTCTAAAATTTCTATATTCAAAAAAATGATATCAAATCTGATATATTTTATGACTTTTAAAAGATTGAAGATACTATGCGAGTTAATTAAGGAATAATTTTGAGATAATATACTATAATATATCTATTCTATTAAATTGGTGTAGTGATCAGAAATGCTCAGATAGGTCTGTGTGTCATAGGTTTGATTACTGTGTTATATTTTTTGCATTTTCGTATTTTATTTAGGGAAAAAATACAAAATTATTCTCATCTCCTTCAACACTCCTCTGCAACCATAGCCCTCCTCCTTTTGCTTCAGACACAAATTTTTACTTTTTTGTTATTTCTCTTGTTGTTCATAGCAGATTTTCAGATTTAATTAACATGTACTCAAGATATTAAGCGGTGATTTCATCATTTATGCAGTTAACTAGGAAATAATCGTGTCACCGCCATACCATGCCGATCAAATCTTCTTCGCCACGGTGACCATGCGTCCAACTATTTTCCGGGAGAGATCTCGGTGAGTATTGGTATAGATGAGAGTAGCCACAAAAAAAAGAGTAACTACCAAAAAAAAATGAGAATAATGGCTCCGTGAAATTAAGAATTAAGGAGGAGGTTATAATATATCAGTTTAGTATATACAGTAAAATAATAGCAGTTAGATTATTTAAAAAATTTATTGGACACAACATTTATCAATAGGTCATGTTTCTGTTTTAATAGAATAGATAATGAGTGGGAACGCAAAGGGTCAGACGTATTTTTTAATTTTTTGTTCATGTAAATTCAAGTGTATACAAAAACGTTTATTTATTAAGGATTAAGTCGTCTTGATCCGTGTATTATTGCAGAGTAGTACAGACTAAGTTGTCTAAAAATGGTGAGATCTACTTGTGGCAGTTGGTACACACATCGTTATTTTAAATATGGTATTAACTTAAGTTTTAATAGGCCTAAAATTAGGTTTCTTGAATGTATATTCATGGGCATTTGTAACGTTTCATCTCTTGTCAGTTTAAGGCCCATGTATATGTTAGGCCTGATATAGTAAAAGATGTGGAGTGTTTGCTACGTAACCTTTTTCCCATGATCTTTTTTTTTCTTTTTCTGATATTTATGAGGAGTTTCCTGGTCCCACTTATGTGGTTCACACTAGCCACAGGATAGGCTTAAAGCCTTTGGCGAGGACGAGCCTCAGACCACGGTGTTGTTCTCCTCCGGCCAAAGAATCCATGTAAAACCTTGGTGACCAGTACGAGTCGGGGCCGTAGTTAAAGCTGCAAGCTGTTCACCACCATACTAACGCATCCTGGTTCTTTCTCCATGATCTTCCGACAAAGATTCTATTGAAAGCTCATTACTGAGCCAAGAGAGATAGGAGAAAACAATAGTACTTCAGAAAAAAAAAGAGAAGTGAAGCATCAACATTAAAGCAAAAAAAACTGTCCCAAAATGCATTTTATTTCTATTTCTAACGATTAGTAAACAAATGTGACACATATATCCTAATGAATATCACCAAATGAATCAAACTTGCAGCTAAAGTCACTCCTGGTGATCAAGTCCCCAAATCCGGATGGTTCTAGTCGTCACTCGCGGAGGCCAACATATGAAGATCATTTGGGTTCCAACTCACACAGTTCACAGCTCCTCCATGTCCTGACAATACACAACAAGGTTCCCTCTCCAATTCTCTTTGCCATATGTATACCTGCAACAACATAGACACACATCTTAAGGTCACATTATTTGATGTGTTTCTGTAATGTAATATTACCTGAGAATCCTCACTCCCACTGGCAATGAAACTTTCATCATAGCCACCAAAGCAAGACCTGATAACAAACCTACTACGCTTGTGACCATCAAACTTGGCAACCTTCCGTTTGTCATCAAGCATCCAGAGGTGTATCTCCTGTGTAATGAGATTGACTAGAAGATACTTGTTGTCTCTCGAAAGCGAGAACGAGGTAACAACACCGTCCACTACAATCACAGTCTCAGCTCTTGTCTCTCTATCAAACAATGAGATCTCATTCTGCTCCCTTCCCACACTTACAAGCCACTTCCCATCACTCGTCATAGCCACATCAGTAATCTTCTGTCCCCTTTGTTCTTGCTAGTGCTCTATCTCACTCCCATTCTAAGTTCCACAAGTAGATCCGTCTGTCTGCCATTGCGCCAATGACACCTGAACCATCATGAAACCATCCACAAGAAATGGAGCCACCAACATCAACTCTTCCATAGGTTTGAACACATTGTCCTAAACTAATATCCCAGCGCTTGATGACTTCACTTTCTCCACATGTAATGACTTGTTGATCATCTGGACTCCATAAGACTACTACAACTGGCTTCTCGTGGCCCTCAAGTCTATGCTTCATCAAGAAAGCCCATCTGCATTGATCTAGAAGAAAAAGACATATCTAAGTGAATAGACTGCTTCACTTTGAGCTACATGATCTGTATATTGCTTGGTTTAACATTACCTCCCATATAATTGCTGAGTTATCCTTAGAAGAAGAAGCCAAGTATTTGCCATTATGTGAGAATTTCAAGAACCAGACCTCATCAGTATGTCCCACAATATCTGAAACCATTCACATATATAGACAACTTAAACATATTGAGCAAGAAACAATGTCAACACTCACAACTTTAAATCTTTTAGACACTCATAACATCTGAGGAGTGGTGCATAGTGTTATTTACCTGAACAGTGAAGAAACAAGAACAAGGATGTATATCAAAGGAAACGTTATCTTCTTCCAACAAGATTGTTTTATTAGAAATCTCTTAAACAGAGAACACTGTTTCTGTTCAATCAGAATTACACGCCTTCACACACACGTGAATCGTCACTGACCAATCTCTAATCTTCTAAACAATCTATCAAAAACACTCACGTTCTGTCTGTCTTTCTCACAGACTTTTTAGCCACGTTTTTAAAACTCACAAAGCATAAAAAAAACACAAAACAACTTCTAAAACTCTTTATATAGTTCATAGAGTTCCTAATCCTAGTTGTATTTTAGATAAACTCAAAACCCACTTGATTTATCCTTATCTTTAAACTCCTTGATGTAATCTCCTTATTTTGTTGTTATCTTCAGCTTACAACCGTCAAACTTGCCACGTCATCACGACAAGAAACACGTTCCCGCTAAATCTTCGAAACGCAACGCTTAAGTGTTGAGTTGCACCTTTGTGTTCAACCTCAAAATCCTGCTTTGACAAATCTGGTCTCAACAAACAGTCTTGGAAGGTACTTTAGATTTGGCAACAATAATGATCAAAGCATAGGGACATATCAGTATCAGGAGCATTATGGTAATCACAGTCACCCATCTGAAGTTCAAGGGACTGTTCTAAGAGATTCCACCAACCTCCCTTCTGGCACTATAGCTGCAGGAGGAAACAGTTTTTGCAGCTTCCTCACAACCTCAGTATCTTCACCAAAATCTGAAACACAAGTTTGCAGGAAAGGTTTATAAGTCGCCTTCTTTTAGCACCCAAGAGGCGTCAGCTCTTCCTGGAGAGTCTTCAGTGCATCATCAAGGTTGTCATCCTTCAGAAAGTTAAGGAAATTTTGCTCTTGTATCAAGAATCTCATAACCTTTCCATCACGCACTTGTAGTCCCTCTTGCACTAGTTTAATGCAGGAGTCCCATTCTTTATGCTTTGCTAGGTCGAGGAAGTTCTTAATAGTAGGGTCGAGGAGATTAACGCCAGAGTGTGTCTCTAAGTCTGTGGCAATGTTGTTAAAACCAAGAGAGATGAGTGTGTCTGTGATAATCCTAACGAGCTCAGTCTTTTTGACTAGACCTTTGGAGCCTATCGTACCATCCATCCTGCAGAGAGAGACAGAAAGAATCAAATCTTGAGCTTTTATGAATCATCCAAGCATGTGAAGATCAATCTCTTGTGAATGACAATCTAAAAGAATGGTGATGGAGAAGTAGCGATGAGAAACAATCATACCCTTCACAAGTTAACGGTCAATCAAACGTAAAATCAGCAAAACCAAACTAGCCTTGGAACGCAAGAAAGCTCAGTTAGTGAAAACAACCCAAGAAGTGGCGAACAGAGAAAGCAAACAGAGAGGGTTTTAGGGAAAAGATTCAATCATACGAAAGGAGAAGCAAAACCCAGTAAGAAAGTGAAAGGCTTTGGCGATCTTAGACTCCAGAGAGAGCGAGAGAGACGGAAACGCGAAGGTCAGAAAGAACAGTAAGTAGGAGAAACCCAAACGTGCAAAAGAAGAAAGAGATAGAGAGACTTACAAGAGAAGAGAGGAAGGGTACTTATAGGCCCGAACACGGAGGAAGGAAGAAGACAGACGAAGAAGAAGAAGAATCAGAGAGAGAATCCAACGTTTGATGAGATTTGACTCAGTTTCGTATTTATATATTGTCTTTTCGCGCCCTGCTTTTGTGTGTGAGGCCTAACTGTTACTCAAGCTTCGTATTTATATTAATGGATGCTTAGTAGTATAAATAGAATCAAATGATTGGTTATATATATATATATATATATGAGATCATTATTTTTTAAAACAATGCTTTGAAAGCACAATATTTCAAAGTTCTATAAACCAATGACTGATTTATGTTAAATAATTACATTTTTTTAATAACTGCATTAAACTAACTATGCGTTAGTGGTCGAGTGGTATATGACGTCCTACAATGACCTTTAAGAGTTGTGGATTCGAATCCGTTGTCCTCGGATTAACCTAGTGCTGTGGCGAGATGACATGGATATCTAATTCTCCTTGCAAGCAATCGGGTCAGGCTCCCGAGGATTAGTTCGGTTAGATTATGGCTCGTCGGATATTTCGGATAAAAAAAACTGCATGAAACATATTCAACAAAGTTAGAAAATTGTGCTAATATATGATATTTCTCCTCAGAAATATTAAAGTAATTTATATTTAATTTAAACGTTACCAATTTGTCAACACGAGATGTGCTAACAAGTTAATCATTTACCTATTCAAATAAAGGAAGTGTTGATCGCTCTTTTTTACTAT
>CAJHQP010011806.1:0-14107 GCA_905132765.1 Moricandia arvensis
TGGTAACTCAGAGACCGGGTAAAGAAATTGAGTGCAACATAGCACTCATAGGCGACTTTATCGAACAAGACACCAGAGAAGTGTCACACACAAGAAAGTCTGTGTCACATATGAGTGAAGCGAGTCCTCTGAGAGTGCCAATAATGTTGTAGCAAGAGTCGCCTACACTACAACGGAGAATAATAGCCAGACTGAGATTCCATGGTATTTTGATAGTGAATGTTCAAGGCACATGACAGGAAACCGTGATGTTTGAATAAACTTTGAAGACATCCATGGAGGAAAATGTTACTTTTGGTGACGGAGGACAAGGTAGAATACGTGGAGTAGGAGTTATGGAGAGAGCTGATTTACTTTGCTTAGTAAATGTCTACTATATTGAGAGTCTCAAGGCTAATCTCATCTGTGTTAGTCAACTGTGTGATGAAGGCTTTCAAGTCATCTTCACCAGTAAAGAATGCCAAGCTGTGGATCCTAAAGGAAATCTCGTTTTATGTGGCTTTCGCTCTGGTAACAACTGCTACATGTGGAAATCCTCTACACAATGTATGTCTACAAGAGATTCTCAAATTGATCTATGGCATAGAAAACTTGTTCATATAAACACTCATAGCTTATCAAGACTTGTGCGAGCTGAAGTAGTTCGAGGAGTTCCAAACCTTGAAGATCATACTGATACCATATGTGGTGCCTGCTGTCAAGGTAAACAAATCAAGGTGCAACACAAACAGGTATCTCAGTTTAACTCAAAACGCATTCTTGAACTTGTCCATATGGATCTTATGGTTCCCATCTCACCTGAAAGTATTGCTGGGAAGCGATATATTTTCGTGTTTAATTGATGATTTTTCCAGGTTTACATGGGTGAGATTCCTGAAGAACAAGTCAGATGCAATTGAGAGTTTCACAATTCTGCACTTCAACTCAAGCAAGAGAAATGTGGAATTGTATAAATAAGGAGTGATTCATGGTGGGAATTCCAAAATGAGCAGCTCGATCAGTTCTGTTAAAACCAAGGCATTCAACATCAATATGCAGCTCCAAGAACTCCTAAACAAAATGAATTTGTCGAACGGAAAAAATAGAACACTGCAAGAAATGGCTAGAGCCATGCTGGCGGGATTCATGTACCATCCGGTTACTGGGCTGAAGCAATTAACACGGCTTGCTACATCATCAATCGAGTATATGTGAAACCTAAGACCAAGAATACTCCTTATCAAGATCTTCAAGGGAAAGACTCCGAACCTCAGCTATTGTCATGTATTTGGGTGTTTGTGCTACATTCACAACGACAAAGATCACCTTGGAAAGTTCGATGCTTAAGAGTGAGTGGGTATGTTTCTTGGTTACTCCACAAATAGTAGTGCCTTTCGAAGTGTACAACTCAAGAACCATGATGATTGATGATAAAGTGAACCTGGTGTTTGATGATCGAGTTGGGTTCTACCAGGAAGGTGCTACACAAAGAGATATATGTGTTACACATGAAATATCACATGAGGATGGTTGTTTCTCACGATCCTGCAGAGAAAGCTAAGTCAGATGAATCTGAGGAACAACAACAATCCGAGCCCATTAAAGTTCACAAAAATTACTCATCGGATGATTTGATTAGAGGAGTATTTGATGGAAGGTTAACTCGCAAGAAACAGATTGAATTCAAGGAGATGGTTAAGCTTGCATGTTTTGTCTCAGAAATGGCCAAAAATGCGTGTTTCATTTCTCAGATTGAACCACGAAACATTCGTGAAGCACTTAATGATGAATTCTGGACAGCCTCAATGCAAGAAGAAATGGAACAGTTTGTGAGACTCCAAGTTTGGGATCTGGTTCCAAGACCCGATGGGGTAATTGTGGTAGGTGGCAGAGTGGATATACAAGAACAAGACTGACGAGCATGGGAATGTAACCAGGAAAAAATCAAGGCTAGTTGGTCAGGGTTACTCACAAATTGAAGGTGTTGACTTTGATGAGGCATTTTGGCTCATGTGGCTCGTCTTAAGTCAATCCGACTTATTTTTGGACTAGAATGCAAACTTCGGATCAAACTGTGCCAGATGGATGTTAAGAGCGCTTTTCTTAATGCTTTACTTCAAGAAGAAGACTATGTAGCACGACCAAAATATTCGAGGATCCATACTTACCTGATCATGTTTACCGACTTAAGAGAGCTCTCTGTGGACTGAAACAAGCTCCAAGAGCATGGTATGAGAGATTGACACAGTTTCTGATGTCTGCCGAATTCAATAGAGGAGGGGTTGATAAAAATCTGTTTACACAACACATAAACGGGAAACTTGCTGGTAGTTCAAGTCTATGTTGATGACATCATATTTGGGAGCACGTCAAAGACCTTAGTTGACGAGTTTTTCAAAAGAATGACAAAGGATTTTCAGATGAGTATGTTCTGTGAGTTGAATTACTTTCTTGGCTTACAAATCAGACAAATGGAATAGGGGATCTTCATCTCACAAAGCACTTACGCGAAGAATCTTGTGAAACGTTTTAGCATGCAAACTAGCAAGACTGCAAGAACTCCAATGAGCACAACCTCTAAACTCTCATGGGATGAAGAAGGAAAACAGTTGATGAGAAACTCTATAGAGCCATGATTGGTAGCTTGATGTATCTCACTACAAGTCCGTCTGAATCTATGCCTCAGTGTTGGGATATGCGCTCACTATCAAGCCTCACCAAAAGAGTAACACATGAAAGCTATGAAATGTGTGATCAAATATGTGAAAGGGACACTGGAGTTTGTTCTTCATTACACGTTTGAGACTAATGTGAATCTTGCAGGTTATTGCGATGCAGATTGGGCAGGTTTTGTTGATGATCGAAGGAGTACTTCTGGTGGCTTTTTCTTTCTCGGGAACAATTTAGTGTCATGGCACAGTAAGAAACAAAACTGTATATCTCTGTCTATAGCTGAAGCTGAGTACATTTCCCTAGGGAGCTGTTGTACATACCTCCTTTGGATGAGACAAATGCTTGTAGACTACGGTATCAATTCTGAACCTTTATTAGTCCATTGTGATAATATGAGTGCCATAAATTTGTCTAAGAACTCTGTTCAACACTCCGTATAAGAATGTTGATCTGATACAGCACTTTGTGAGGGAGTTGGTTGAGTTAAAATTTGTTGTCATTGAAACATGTCTCATCTAAAAATCAACTTGCTGATATTTTCACTAAGCCCCTAGATTTGAACTGCTTTTGGGTCTTCGAAAAGCTCTGGGAATCGTTGATCTTCAGTCATGAGTTTTAAATGTCTAGAAGCAAAGGTGAGTCTAGGTAGAACAATTACATATCCAGTCACTCTTTTCTAACAATAAAAAACCTTGTTTCGACAATTTACTTAGTCTAGAGTCTCAGACTGAACCTTGGTTTTCACAGTCACATGATCCTATTAAGAAAGACACTCAATCTTGGTCATGATGCAATCACATTTTCGACATAAGTAGTGATCACTATCTGGATTGGATGAAGAAACACAAACTTGATTAAGTGTAACACACAATATTATGGGTGTAACACATGAAATTTCTCCAAGCTAGAATGCCTAGTGTGATAAACACTTGTCCTGGGATCAGGGTGTCACCCCACTTTGAATCTGGTGTCGATCACTGTTTTGATTGGACAGAAACAAATATAGTTTCTGATGTTCCTTTTTTTTAAAAAAAAGGGGAAAGGAATAGTATGATAAACACTCGTCCTGGATCAGGATGTCATCCCACTTTGAATCTGATGTCTATCACTGTTTTGAGTGGGCAGAAACACTTTGTGTGTTTCTGATGAACAATGCATTAGATGAAGATGGCATAAAAAGATTCACTGATGTGGTAGAAGTGAACACTGAAAGTGACTTATAAGTGTTTCAAAAAAGTTGTGATTGTGTTAAACCTATGGGATGGTGTGTGACTCTCTTATAGTAAACTGATCTTTGACAGCTACTCGGCTGAGAAATAGCTACAAACTGGAGTTGATTATAGCTACGAATCAGGTTTTGGTACAAACTGTGCTATTCTAATTGTTTACTCCTTTCTTGTGTTTCCGGATCTGATGCACTATTTCCCTTGTATTTGTTTCTGTTGGATATTCAAGGAATCTTTTGAACTGTGTCAGATTAAGTATTTTTATCTCAACAAGCATGCTTTGCATACTCGCGTTATGTAGTTTCGGTGAAGTTTTTATACAGGTGCTTGAGTTGTCACATTAAGATAAAAGGGGAGAATGAAAGCTAAATTGTTTGAGCATATGCTTCATTGTGTTACACAAGTTGTAACATGTGTCACACATGGTGGGAACAGTGAGTGGAAGCGTGCGTTTGTTCATGAGTGTCACGCACTGGGTGATTAGAAGTTACACAGGTGAATATTCTGAGAGGGAATCTATATTATTAAAAATGAAGTACCTTTTTGTATTGTTTGGAAACATGGATAACAATATAAATGAGGATTGTTTGGATAAATGGATAGTACTATTAAAAATACTTTCTTTTATTTACAACTTAGCCTTTGCATTTACAATAAATTAAAATATTTCCTTTTTATTTTTTATTTACAGATTCTACTACTTGCATTTATAATAAATTTAAATTAAATAATTACAATTCTCAGTTTATCTAACTAAATCGATACTGATATATTGACATTAAAAATTTTAGTATTTTGTTTCATTTCAAAATAAATTAACAAAAAAACAACAAGTTAATATATGAATAATACAATTACATCAAATTGCATCAAGTTATATATTTTTAATATAATAAAGAAAATATTATCAACATCTCTATTATAATATAATATTCTACTCTATATGTAAATTACAAAACATAAAAAATATACAAAAGATTTTTTATAAAAGCAACAATTTATAAGTTTAAGTTAAACACAAGTTAAATCAAATACCGCGCAGGAGCGCGGGTCAAGTTCTAGTATATAATTAAAGATAGTGATGCAGGCATCATGGTACATTCACCGCCAAGCAACTAGTTTTCAAGTTTGGCTTTTATAAGATTTCCTTTTCTATTTATGAATTCCTTTTGTTAAAATTCCTATTTTTGAGAGAGTTAGGTTTATTATAAACCGTCCTCTAAAAACCTATATAAGGTGTTGTAAGTTGGCTTTAATATTCAGTTTTTGATAATAAACTAAAGTTTTCTCTAAAGCTTTGCATTGATTCGATTATGTCATCAATACGAGAGCCTTACATCGAATTTGATTAAATTCTTTGTTACAAGAAGTCGGGTCTCTAGAGATTTAAATCTAAATCCCTAGATTGAGCTGAGTCACCGTTGATACGCTGCGCCAGGTTGGTATCAGAGCTCTGCTACGTTCCTTATTTTTGTCATATACGATGGCAAGACAGCGTCGAGCACCAGCACAAACTGAAGCAGAAATCACTCGCGACGCCATTGCTGAGCTGCAGGCCCAGATGGCAAGTATCACCGCCGCCCTCCACAACCTTAATGTTCAGCAACCACCACCACCTGTTCGCGTCGATGTTGAATAAGATCTCAGAGACAATGACGAAGACGAAGACGATCCGGCAGCTGAGGCCAATCCATTTCCTCCTCTTCGTAATAACCGTATGGTCGCTCCAAGTAACGTCCAAGTTGTGGCTGTAGAGAATCATTAGGAAGCAGGATTCAAAGCCGAGATTCCAGCGTTCCATGGCAATTCATCAGCTGAAGAACTACTCGACTGGATCGTCATCGTCGAAGAAATTCTTGAGTTTAAAAAAGCACCAATGGAGCAGTGTGTCCCTGTTTTGGCTATGCGCTTTCGCAGACGAGCTTCGGCTTGCTGGACACAACTTAAGACAACTCGAGCTCATCTTGTGAAGCCCAAGATCGTGTCGTGGGATGCTTAAGAAAAAACTCTAGAAAACTTTCTTGCCTTACAATTACGACCAGCTTATGTTCCAGCGACTCAACACCATTCGCCAAGGCACACGTTCTGTAGGCGACTATCCACCGAATTTTTTCTTCTTCTTAACCATGTTGACATACAAGACTCCGAGCGTCAACTTGTTGCACGATTCACTGCTGGACTTCGTCAACATATCCAGCACACTATCATCTTTTTCACCCTCTGACGTTATCTGAAGCTCACCAACAAGCTTTAACTATTGAAGCTCAGACAAAATCTTCATTCTCCTCCTGGACTAATGCTGTGTCTCTCGTCCGAATCAAACTCAGCCACCTCAATCTGCAACAGATGACACAGCACCTGCCAAACCGGAGACTGCAATTATTCTGGTTCCTCACAATCGGCAAAATAGACCTACTTCACTTCGATGCTTTTCGTGTGGAGAAATAGGACACCGACTTACTAATTTCCCAACTTGTAATCGACGAGGTCTCCTTCTTGACACTGCAAGTACTGATGTCGAATTGATCTATGATGGCGGAACCCGAGGACACGCAGGAAAGAAATAGAGGTTCTTATAGCAGACAGTGGACCAGCGTTAATGGTACGTCGTGTGTGCCTCGTGCCGCGCGGCGCAGATGTCAACCCCCAACGGCATAATCTTTTTCACTCTAAGTGTACCATTGGAGACAGGGTCTGTAAGTTCATAATCGACTCGGGTAGTAGCGAAAACGTCATTGCAGAAGAAGTCGTCAACAAACTTCACTTACGCAATAGAACTACATCCCTACCCATACAATTTGGCTTGGTTGGTTCAGAAAACCGATTTACTTATCACTCGGCGAGCATTGATTTCTTTTTCGGTGGGTGATTCATATAAAGATCAGATTCATTGCGATGTGGCTCCTATGGATGCTTGTCATCTCCTTCTAGGGTGCCCTTGGCTTTTTGATCGTCCGAGTTCAGCATAATGGCTTTCACAACACTTATATGTTTCGGTTTCAGCAACCAGAACTTTACACTGCAACCATCTGAACCTTAGAAATTGCTCCACAGTCTTCCCCGATGCTCATTCTTCAACGTAAGCCATTCGAAGAAACTTTTCTGGAAGAAGGACGTGTTTCCTCGTTGTCAACACTACGACTTGTCTCTCTCCACCGAAGATCCTCCTGAGTTTGAACCTCTGCTACACGAGTTCAGCGATGTCTTTCCTGAAGATTTGCCGACGGGCCTACCTCCTCTTTGTGACATTCAACATTGCATCGATCTCGTGCTTGATGCGATACTTCCCAACAGAGCTCATTATCGTATGAGTCCCACTGAGTACAAAGAATTAAGAAGACAAGTTGAGGAGCTCGTTGTAAAAGGTTTCTTACGTGAGAGTTTGAGTCCTTGCGCTGTCCCAGCTTTACTTATACCAAAAAAGGATGGTTCTTGGCGTATGTGCGTTGATAGCAGGGCTATTAACAAAATAACAGTCTGTTATCGTTTTCCTATTCCTCTCTCTGACGACCTGCTTGATCAAATCGGTTCAGCATCTATTTTCTCCAAACTGGATCTAAATAGTGGCTACCATCAGATTCGTATTCGCCCGGGAGATGAATGGAAGACAACTTTTAAAACCAGAGAAGGACTTTTTGAATGGCTTGTCATGCCGTTTGGTTTATCTAATGCTCCGAGCACTTTTTATGCGTGTCATGAATCAAGCTCTTCGACCATTTATTGGAAAGTTCGTTGTCGTTTATTTTGATGACATCCTCATATTTAGTTTAAATCTGAGTGACCATCTTGTTCACCTCCACAAAGTTCTGCAAATACTCCGACGAGATAAGCTGTTTGGTACAAAAAAAGAATGCGAGTTTGGTTCGGCCCAAGTTCACTTTCTGGGGTATATCGTCTCTACCAGTGGACTTTCTGTCGATCCTGCCAAGGTGGAGGCAATTCAATCGTGGCCACTACCTGCTACTCTCACTGAAACACGGAGTTTCCATGGTCTTGCTTCATTCTATCGACGCTTTGTACCTCAGTTTAGCAGTCTCATGTCTTCTCTTACAGATTGTATGCGACGAGAGGGTTCTTTTGTGTGGACACCGGAAGCTAAAGATGCTTTTCACGCTATCAAACAGAAGCTCATCTCTGCACCTATCTTGGCTTTCCAAACTTTCGCTAGTGTTTGAGTTGCATTGTGATGCTTCTAAAACAGGAATTGGCGCTGTTCTTAGCCAACGAGGTCGTCTTATTGCATTCTTTAGCGAGAAGCTAATCAGAGCTCGTGCGCGCTATAGTACTTTTATGTGAGTTCTATGCGATCGTTCAAGCTATTAAACATTGGCGTCATTATCTTTGTCATAAAGAGTTTGTTCTTTTCACTGATCATGATGCCCTGAAGCATCTCAGCAGTTAAGATAAAGTCTCCTCACGACATGCCTCTTGGGTGGCGTATCATCAACAATTCACATTTGTCATCAAGCATACGACAGGCGTTTCCAATCGGGTTTCCGATGCCTTGAGTCGACGCTGTGCTCTTCTTTCGGTGTTTCATGTCTCTGTCCCTGGCTTCGGTTCCTTTGCTGATTTACACCCGTCAGACGCCTTCTTTAGCAGAGTGTTGATTGATGTACAAAATGGTGAGTCCCGTGATTATACACTCCACGAAGGTTTCTTGTTTTGCGGGGTTTCGTCTTTGCATTCCAGATTGTAGTTTGCGGCTACAACTTATCTCTGAGACAAATGGAGAAGTACATGTCGGACGTGACCAAACTTTGGATCTCCTCGCTAGTTCTTACTTTTGGCCAATGTGGCGTCGAGATGTCGAAAGGTTTATGGAGCGTTGTGTTTGTGTGCCAGCGTTCGAAGGGTCATGCCACCAATGCCGGTCTCTATCTTCCGCTTCCTGTGAAGACACAGCCTTGGTCTGATATCAGCATGGACTTTGTTATGGGTTTTCCTAAAACTCCAAAGGATTCAATTCCATCTTCGTCGTCGTTGATCGTTCTCTAAAATGGTGCACTTTATTCCTTGTAAGAAGACTACAGACGCCCTGCAGGTTGCTACATTGTTCTTTCGGGAAGTCTATCGCTCCATGGTTTGCCTACTTCTATCGTTTCGGATCGCGATTCTTGTTTCTTGGGACACTTTTGGCGTTCCCTTTGGAAGATGTTAGGTACCAGTCTCGATATGAGTTCCGCTTACCATCCGCAAACTGATGGGTCAGACATAAGTCACTAATCGTTCGTTGGGTAATTTGTTGAGGTGTCTAGTTGGTGACTTTATCAAGTCATGGGATTCGAAAATTCCGCCAGCGGAGTTTGCACGTAATCATGCTTTGAAAAGAAGTTCTGGTTTTAGTCCTTTTCAAGTGGTGTATGGCATGATCCCTCGTGGTCCTCTTGATCTTACCACCCTGCCGGATCAATCTCGACGCCATGGTGTTGCAACCGACTTCATTGAATACATTCATACCATCCACCAAGCCGTGATCACTAATCTGCAGAAATCAGCATATCAACCTACAAGAGCGCGGCGGATGCTCATCGCAGGCGTCTAGTTTTTGAAGTAGGAGATAAGGTTTGGGCATTTTTGACTAAAGATAGCATGCCAGCTCATGCCGTATAACAAGCTTAAAGCAAAGAAGATTGGTCCTCTTGAGGTTTTGGAGCATATTAATGACAATGCCTACCGCCTGCAACTTCCGGCTCACCTAAACACTTCGGACGTGTTTAATGTTCGGTATCTTTCACGCTTTGTTCCACCTGATCCAGTGCTCGATTCGAGGTCGAATCTTTCTAACCCCGGGGGACCTGATGCAGCATCATGATACCTTCACCGCCAAGCAACTACTTTTCTATTTTGGCTTTTAGAAGATTTCCTTTTCTATTCATGAATTCCTTTTGTTAAAATTCCTATTTTTAAGAGAGTTAGGTTATTATAAACCGTCTCTAAAAACCTATATAAGGTGTTGTAAGTTGGCTTTAATATTCAGTTTTTGATAATTAATAAACTAGAGTTTTCTCTAAAGTCTTGCATTGATTCGATTCTGTCATCAATACGAGAGTCTTGCATCAAATTTGATTAAATTCTTCGATACAAGAAGTCGGGTCTCTAGAGATTTAAATCTAAATCCCTAGATTGAACTGAGTCACCGTTGATACGCTGCACCAGATAGAGACCCAAGAATCTAGGAGGATTTGCCGGGCAACAAAAAGAAAGATTTTGGATAGATTCATGCTAATCACAAGATATACGAAGATCGGTATATATAGGGGATTAAAAAGTTTGATTGGGTACGGTTTTTTGGGAGTATGATCATCGAGTTCTAGAGTGTGTTGTGAACTGTGATTATTGTAAGTGCAATTGGTGGAGCATCTCCATCTTTGTGCGTTTGGTAGATTAAGAATTGTTCCGTCTCAAGTCATGTGTGACGTTGAGTAAATCGGATTAAATAAATCTAGAAAGATAGTTTAAAAGATTCTTAATATACAAGTTGTTGTTTTTTTGTATTGTCCGTGTTCTTTCTGGAATTGGTATCCATTAGAGTTTTTACGCAACTCACTTTTGATGTATGAATTAGCCATTGGCATTCCAAGAAGTTGCAACTCACAGAGAAATTGAAGCTTCCCATGGCTTCATCAAGATACAAGTCACTTGTTGTTATAATAAGTCTTTTGGAGGTCAAATAGTTTGTTACAATAAATTATGGCTGTACTGTGTTCAGATCATAAAAAATCAACTTGATAGTTTGCATCAACCAACACTGTGTACCCTGCCAAGTTCGTTAGATAAACGCAAATGAAACTTTTTTGTAAAGAATCCGTAGAATCTAAACACAACCATTGCTCTAATTTTAGGGACCTTCGTATCTTATAGTTTTATAAGAGTTTATCCTCTCAACTGCTCTACGAAATAATCGATTCACTGGTGATCGATGGACGTTACAATCATGATGTCTTGTAAGAATGTCTCTTCTTTCTAAATCATCAGCTTCCCCATTCTTGTTTCGACTATGTGATGATGCCATTGTCAAATTATCTTGTTGACACGTGTTATCAGGCATTGTAAGCTGAAGATCTTCGATCTCAAACAGATTATCAGTCACTTCTTGTGTTCCTGATCTCACTCTCGGTGATTTCCTTCTTAACTGCGTCCTTTAACATAACAATCAAGAAACCATGGACTGTAGCGAAACATATAACTTTGTAAGGGTTTAGGTGAGAACCTTTTGATTTCTGATTTCTCCTTTTCTCCCTCAATCTTGTGTACAGTTGATGCCCCTGTGGCTGGCATAAGAAACAATCAGAAATTAATGACTTAAGTAACAACAATTCTAGATATATGGAAGCAAGAAGATGCATATATATATATACATTTGCTTCTGATGTATCGCCTTCTATTTGGTACCGAAGGTTCCTCGGATTCTTCGTCCGAAATTTTAAGCACATTCTGAGCAGTTGGTTGTGTGTTTTCCTCATTCTAATCCAAAGAGTGTGAAAAATTGTCAGAATAATTTCCATATTTGGTTTGAAATACAGAAGCAAACTGACATATAAGAAAACAAACCTCTTGTTCACAACATGTAGCCTTAAGCAAAGCATTTTTGCAAGTAACCTCGTGGTTCAATGCTTTCACCTGAACCATATCCAATCTTAGACAAAGAACCGCAAAAATATGTGACCAGAGAGTATGGAGTTAAGGTTTCACCTTGTTTCTAGCTAAATTGATCTCCTGCAAGAAAAAATTATACGGTTTTGATAGAAATCAGAATTTCAAAATCAAAGATAAAAAACAAGAAAAGGATGCAGACACTGAAGCTTACAGCTAAAAAATGGGAATTGGTTTGAGCAAGGCTCCAATTTTGCGCTTGCAATTTGTGTATGCCTTCACGTAAATTTCTCAATTTGTATCTGCTTAACTCAATTGTTTTGCTTTTTTTTTTAATTGGGATTAAAGAATTTTTTTTTCTTTGATTCAGTGTCTCTAACTAGTTAAGAAACTGACACTAAAATGCAACAAAAGGATACTCTCTTTTCTCAAGAAGCTTAACCAATGCTCTATTCTCCTGATCTCAAATAAAGACAAAATCTAATTTAGCTAATGAAATCAAAAGTTAGAGACTTTAATGAAATCGCAGAATAAGATTGTAACCTTCATCAGACGGTTTACTTGTTCACTCCGCTCTAAATCAGTTTCTTGAAGATTAAGCTCCGCTTGAGACTGGGAGTTAGTGATATCAGAGAGACTCTGCCGCATCTTGTGACTAAATGAAGATCTTTTCATCACCATTTCTTATACTTAATTTTATAAGAAGTGGAGATTCAAGTTTCCAAAATGAAACAATCCCAATAAGATACACATTGTTATACTACAAAAAAAAGGGAAATTTATTCAAAATGAAGAATCAGAATCTCGTTTTCTTTTCTTAAGAGATAAAAGCAAAAGTTGAGAGGGAGACGAAGAAGCGAACCAAAAGAGAAAAAAAAAAGGATAAAGTGAAAGGATAGTAGGTTCGGCGTGGCAACGGCTCTCCCAAGCAAAGGGTGAGACACCCCAACCTGAAATTTTTTTAAAAAACTTTGAAAATTTCTGAATAAAATGTCAATAAATTTCTATCAAATAAACGTAAGTAAATGTGGTAACTTTATTAATAAATCCGTGTGAAATAAAGTAAGCGATAAAATAAGGTTCGAAAAAAAAATTCCCAATAAAATTTAAGTCCAAAAATAATTTGTTCCGCGTTCCAGTTCAAACAACTACTCATTACATAGATCACAAAAGAGACAAGAGCATACAAAAGCACCCGGTAGGGACGTCTCACTACTGTCCGATAGTTAATCACTCAATGAGTACTAATACCATAGTATTCGGTTCTATCGTTCTCTACTAACCATTTCCATTTCATTAGTCATATCCATAAATCGAATAATAACAACCTAGCATCTATTTCTATCATTCATTTACTTAGCTAATTTTCATACATTTCTCATTATTTAAAGCTTTCCTAACATAACCTGCGGCCGTAGCCAAACCTGCGACCGTAGCCTTACCTGCGGTCGTAGCCGTACATGCGGCTGTAGCGGTACCTATCATAACCGAATTTTATCACACATTTGTCTAAGAACACGATGAACGAACCATTCATAAACTAATTATATTCAAGCATAGAATGTGTCCTAATGATTCAAACCAGACAACAATTCTTATTGGACTGCCACGAAACACATCTTCATCTGGATTGATCTTAAAAGATCGAAGACTCTAAACTCAACTGTGTTTTTCTGGCGAAGGTTCTTCCGATCCTCCTCGTTTGATCCTTCCTTCCCAAACTCTCTCTTTAGAACTGTGTTCTTGCTTTGACCTCTCTATGACTTGCTTTTTGACTTTTTAACTAGAATGAGAGCTAAAGGTCCCATTTAATACTACTCTTGGACTTGCTAACCAAACCAAAAATTTATTGTTGTTTCTTATTTTTCTTGACCAACCCTTGCCCATGAACACTTGATCGAATCTCTACAAATATTTTCTTATACAACTCCTGCATCCCAACCTTCCTTCGTAGAATCTTGACAATGATGACCAGACGAAATTGCCTTACTTGGTACTCGCTTTCCCAACTGACCAAATTTTCCTTAATTGGCTATAGGGCTCGTTGACCTGTATCTGAGACTTCGATCGCTCTATGATCGGTTTATCCCTACTTATATGAAGTTTCAATGCTTTGATAGTACGAATGTTCTTAATACTTAGAGAAAAAATTAGTTCTTATTCATTCATAGTGAAACAAAAGTTTCAACACTTAGAACAATTTTCACTTTCTTACAAGAAAACCTCGTCCCGGGCGCATTATTTTATAAACAAAAATACTTTGTGAGCGGGTCGTTACAATTATCCCACACTTATGAGGAATTCGTCCCCAAATCCGCATCTGCGATCTGCTCATCTACTTGGGGCTCAAAATAACTCTTGATACTCAGCCCTCATCATGCTTTCACGCTCTTTCGTAGTCTCACGTATGCCATCACGCTTTCATACTACTTCAACCAAAGGAACTCTTCCCCTCCTAATTTTCTCGGCTGGAATGCTTGTCACTTGTATTGGTTTCCTTGAGACTACAGACCAGTACCCAAATCTTCAGGTGGTTGTGAGACAATTAATGTCGGATCGCTTACTACTTCTTCAATTGAGACACATGGAACACATCATGAAATGGATGGAGCTAGGCAATTCCAAATGATAAG